>JARQOC010000007.1:177003831-177183831 GCA_033576535.1 Allobates femoralis
AGATCATCATAAAAAAGTTTATGTATTGAATTACTGAAATAAATTAAGTGAAACGCATATATTAAATAGTCATTACACACACAGTGATCTATTTCAAGTGTTTATTTCTGCTAATGTTGATGATTAAGGCTTACAGCCAATGAAAACCCTAAATTCATTATCTCAGAAAATAAAAATATTATACAAGATCAACTGAAATACTGATTTTTAACTCATAAATGTTGGCCTAATGAAAGGTATATGTACAGTAAATGACCTCAATGCTTGGTCGGGGCTCCTTTGGCATGAAATAAGGGCGATAAGGGGATCTTCCGAATCTTTTGCCAGGAATTGCCATGATTACCTTCCAGTGACCAGTATGATAGTGTGAGAGCGATAATACCAAATTTAACACACCTGCTCCCCATTCACACCTGAAACCTTGTAACATTAATGTGTCACATGAGACTGGGGAGGGAAATGGTTAATTGGGCACAATTCCCAGTGATTTAGCCATTCAAAGTGAACCAGACAGCAGGTTTATAAAGGAGCTATAACGTGAAACCAGTGTTTTACAGGCACTACAGAGCCCACAGGGGAGTAATAAAAGAAACACAGCCCCTCAGAGAAGTTGAGCTGCACTTATGCTAATGTGCTGCACAGTTTTCCTGATGCTTGATAACAGTTTTCCCTGCAATCATACATTGAAGTAAAGGTATGATTTTACTCCGTATCCGGAACCTGTAAGGCTGGGTTACACGTAGCAATGTTCCAGCGACCTGACCAACGATCGGGATCGCTGGAACATCGTTATGTAAATTGCTGGCTGAGATGCCAGACAGGAGATCTCACCACCGATCACCTAGCGATTCTCCGACACTAGAGGTCTGCTGGGATCGGTCAGGGTGTTGGGTGCATACTGGTGTCGCTGGTTGTTGCCCCTGTCACACATGCTGATGCAAGCGTGACAGCGAGCAGACCAACAATTGAAAAATGGTCCTGGCCATTCACAACGATCAGTGAGCACACACAGCGACATCGCTGGCAAGGTTCGCTGCAACGTCAGAAAACCTGTAACGTTGCAGTGACATCGGTAGTGATGTCGCTGCGTGTAACCCGGCCTTAATCACTGGTTTCACTTTAAGCCCTAAAACCTGCTGGTTGGCTCCCAGTGGACACACTATGTTTACCCCATTATACAGGCTGTACACTGACTACATTAAATCCAAGTGTCATCTCTTCAGTTTTGTTTTACAAAAAGATACGTATATCACAAAAGTGAGTAGACCCCTCACACTTCTGTAAATTTTTATTAAAAATAGATTTTTAGCTAGCGCTCTCTCTCTCTGACAAGATTTACATCAATGCGCCCATAGCTTACTTTGCGCAGAGTCTTGGCGTGACCTGGACAGTGATGGTCATCGCGGTCAGCTGAGGACAATAAGTCAATATGCACTAATCACTGACGATTAAACGGTTAAGCACTAAAAGGAAACGTTATAAAGAGCCACAGTTATTATTGTAGACATGTAATAAGTTAGGGTTTTAATAAGGAACTGAAACAAGAAATACACAAAAAAAAAAATCCCCTAAGCTGTGCATCATTACTTTGAAGGCTCTTGTTGACTAACATTCTGACTCTACACAAGATGCAAACATAACAGCAAGAATAAGAAAACCCTCAGACGAACAGCCGACACTCACCGGTTCTGTTCTTCTAGCTTCGCCAGTAACTCTACTTCGTCTGGACTCAGCTTTACCGGAGAACATGGGGAAAGTGCAGGCGTAGACAGGGTGGTGGACGAGGACGTAGTGTGTAATGACGTGGATGGACTCGCCACCTGACTTGCCATTTGACTGACAGTGTGTGACACTGTGTTCTTCACCCATGAGAGAGTAGAACTCAATTTTTCTGCAACCTTGTCTGTCGCCACCTGAAACCAAAGAGGAAAAATATTATTATTTTCACAGATGTATAGCAGTTTTAGTTTCTGATCTGTTCACGTCTCATATTACCGAAGAAGAAACAAAATATTCACTGGGATCGGAAAGGAACTAAAGAATGTAAGCTACAAACATGTACTAAACAGCCAGTCCTGACCTCAGCCATCCCTGGGCTCAGTACAGTCACTACTCAACAGTATACCGAATGGTGGAGAGTGGGGACCTAACATTGTATTCCAGAGCGTACCCCCATAATGCAGCACACAGTGCACACAAGTGTGTGTCATCCGCCGGTGTGGCTTATCGGAGGACTCCACATTGTCATTATTGTAGAGTTTATCAACTAATTACATAAAAGATACTGGTGCTAAACCACAGGAGGGAAAGAATCGATAATTCATTCACCAAGTTCAACTGCTATAGTTCAGATCAATATAAACAGGTAATAGATGGCATCGAAAGAAGCAGATCAAGAGTGGAAGAAAAGAAATTGACTACAGGAAAAGTTATGAGGTGCAAGCGCCACTCACCAGTTACATCCCCTGCAAGTACACCACCAGCACTGAAAGTATAACCAATCACCCACTGCAGCCAGCCAATCGCTCACTCCACTGCAGCAGCCAATCGCTCACTCCACTGCAGCCCGCCATCGTATCCAGCAGCCACATCGCTCACTACCACTGCAGCCAGCCAATCACTCACTACCACTGCAGCCAGCCAATCGCTCACTACCACTGCGCCAGCCAATCACTCACTACCACTGCAGCCAGCCAATCACTCACTACCACTGCAGCCAGCCAATCCCCTCAGCTCACCACTGCAGCCAGCCAATCACTCACTACCACTGCAGCCAGCCAATCACTCACTCCACTGCAGCCAGCCAATCCCACTCCACTGCAGCCAGCCCATCGCTCACTCCACTGCAGCCAGCCAATCGCTCACTACCACTGCAGCAGCCAATCGCTCACTCCACTGAGCCAGCCAACCTCGCTACCACTGCAGCCAGCCAATCGCTCACTCCCACTGCAGCCAGCCAATCGCTCACTCCACTGCAGCCAGCCAATCACTCACTACCACTGCAGCCCGCCAATCACTCACTACCACTGCAGCCAGCCAATCGCTCACTACCACTGCAGCCAGCCATGCGCAGCCAATCGCTCACTACCACTGCAGGCCAGCCAATCACTCACTCCCACTGCAGCCAGCCAATCACTCACTCCACTGCAGCCAGCCAATCGCTCACTACCACTGCAGCCAGCCAATCGCTCACTACCCACTGCAGCCAGCCAATGCACTACACTCCAGCAAGCCACTACCACTGCAGCCAGCCAATCACTCACTACCACCTGCGCCAGCCAATCACTCACTACCACTGCAGCCAGCCAATCACTCACTACCACTGCGCCAGCCAATCACTCACACACTGCAGCCAGCCAATCACTCACTACCACTGCAGCCAGCCAATCGCTCACTACCACTGCAGCCAGCCAATCACTCACTACCACTGCAGCGCCAATCACTCACTACCACTGCAGCAATCCCTATCCTCAATGTTCATATGCCCATAAGCATTCACAAACAATACCATCAGGGAGTACTGAGGCATAGCACTGAAGCAGTGGTAAAATTAAACAGGTCAATATTTGCTTGGGCATTTAATAACATTTTTGGCAGTTGATTTCATGCAGCCCAAACCACGGGCAGAAAGCAGTCCAATACCGCTACTGTGTTGCAGCCATGTAAGCTTGAGGCAATGTGCCCACCCTGTGTATTTGGTGCAGAAATTTCAGCACGAAATGCGCATCTTCTGGCAATAAAATGAACTGTGTATTTGGTGTATTTTTGTTTCATGCACTTTTTTTTTTTTATTATGTCAATGCCTGAAAGGGCTGAAAAATGCACCAAAATATAAGAAGGAATATATGCAAGGAAAAAAAAAAGCAATGTTGACACAGCACCTCTGAAATGTCACTTTATTGGCCTCAGTACAGGCGTGCAGATTTTGATGCAGATCTGTCAAAATACGCAGCAAAACACACTGTCGGTTCAGAGACAACATTCTGTGGTAAGTCGTCGGGTTGAGTAGTCCAAGATGAGAGTCTCCGGCGGCTTCTCCCGGCTTCCGAGAGCCGGTGCCAGACTTCTAATGGCAGCTAATCTCTTAGAGAAAACAATAACATCCATCCAAAATCTGACATGTTGGATCCTTATGTCCCCAGACATCTTCAGATTCTGAAGCCCAAATATAAATGCAGTCATCAGTACCCATCGATAATGGAACATTAGCCAACATTAATCTACTGTGTACGAGGGCCTTGAGGGGCGCTCACCCAACAATCCATTCTTCAACAAACCACTTTCAACTAATGTGAATGGCTACATTAAAAGAAGCCCCCCATCCAACCTGCGTGAAGAGTATACTGTCAGTGTGGTAATATGGTATATACTCACCTACTGCCATCTTCTCCAGTATCTTGCCCCACTTTAGCCTTTTTTTATTTTTTTGTTGAGAGACATCAGTGTTCTTCAGACAGTAGGTTTACAATATAAGTCTATGGAGCATTAAGACAAAGGTACCCAAGCCTCAGGTCACTAGAAAATAGTGTGATCCGGATAGCCTGAAGAAGAGGGGCAAAGTCCTTGGGAAGAGGAGCAAAACGGCGCTGGATACCAGAGAAGGAGGTGATAGGTGTTCACACGCTGACATACATTACATACACAGTTATTGATAAAAGAAAGAAATCTTCAAATAAAGAGTCTCAGGAGTGCTACTTTTAGGGCAGGCATACACAGATTGCCATAAGATCAACCATCTTTTAATCAACAGCTACTTTTTCTGACTCCACTAGATCAGAAATGTGAAGTTCTTTATGTCAATTGCTGCCAGAATAGAATATTTATTCATTTCTATAGTGATATTAATTCCATAGCACTTTACATACATCAATAATACTGTCCCTATTGAGACTCACAATCTAAACATCCTACCAGTATGTCTGTGAAATGTGGGGGGAATCTGGAGTGCCTGGAGGAAACCCATGCAAACACGGGGAGAACATACAAACTGCTTGCAGATGTTGTCCTTGGTGGGTTGAATTTGAACCTCAGCGCTGGAAGGCTGCAGTGCTAACCACTGATCCACTACACTAACCACTGAGCCACCGCTAACCACAGCACCACCATACTGACTACTGTACAGTGCTAACCACTGAGCCACCATACTCCCTACTGTACAGTGCTAATCACTGAGCCACCATACTCCCTACTGTACAGTGCTAATCACTGAGCCACCATACTCCCTACTGTACAGTGCTAACCACTGAGCCACCATACTGACCACTGTACAGTGCTAACCACTGAGCAACCGTACTCCCACTGTACAGTGCCAACCACTGAGCCCCTGTACTCCCTACTGTACAGTGCTAACCACTGACCCACCATACTGACTACTGTACAGTGCCAACCACTGAGCCACCGTACTCCCTACTGTACAGTGCTAACCACTGAGCCACCATACTGACCACTGTACAGTGCTAACCACTGAGCCACCGTACTGACTACTGTACAGTGCCAACCACTGAGCCACCGTACTCCCTACTGTACAGTGCTAACCACTGAGCCACCATACTGACCACTGTACAGTGCTAACCACTGAGCCACCGTACTGACCACTGTACAGTGCTAACCACTGAGCCACCGTACTGACCACTGTACAGTGCTAACCACTGAGCCCCCGTACTGACTACCGTACAGTGCTAACCACTGAGCCCCCGTACTGACTACCGTACAGTGCTAACCACTGAGCCCCCGTACTGACTACCATACAGTGCTAACCACAGAGCCACCGTACTGACTACCGTACACTGCTAACCACTGAGCCACCGTACTGACCACTGTACAGTGCGAACCACTGAGCCCCGTACTGACTACTGTACAGTGCCAACCACTGAGCCCCGTACTGACTACTGTACAGTGCTAACCACAGAGCCCCTGTACTGACTACTGTACAGTGCTAACCACAGAGCCCCCGTACTGACTACTGTACAGTGCTAACCACAGAGCCCCGTACTGACTACTGTACAGTGCTAACCACAGAGCCCCCGTACTGACTACCGTACACTGCTAACCACAGAGCCCCCGTACTGACTACCGTACACTGCTAACCACAGAGCCCCCGTACTGACTACCGTGCACTGCTAACCACTGAGCCACCGTACTGACCACTGTACAGTGCTAACCACAGAGCCCCCGTACTGACTACCGTGCACTGCTAACCACTGAGCCCCCGTACTGACTACCGTACAGTGCTAACCACTGAGCCCCCGTACTGACTACTGTACAGTGCTAACCACGAGCCCCGTACTGACTACTGTACACTGCTAACCACTGAGCCACTGTACTCCTACTGTACAGTGCTAACCACAGAGCCCCCGTACTGGCTACTGTACAGTGCTAACCACAGAGCCCCCGTACTAACTACTGTACAGTGCTAACCACTGAGCCACCGTACTCCTACTGTACAGTGCTAACAACTGAGCCCCCGTACTGACTACTGTACAGTGCAACCCACTGAGCCACTGTACTACCTACTGTACAGTGCCAACCACAGAGCCCCCGTACTGACTACTGTACAGTGCTAACCACTGAGCCCCCGTACTGACTACTGTACAGTGCTAACCACAGAGCCCCCGTACTGACTACTGTACAGTGCGAACCACTGAGCCCCCGTACTAACTACTGTACACTGCTAGCCACTGAGCCACTGTGTCACTCAAAAGGATCGAGTGATGTTCTGATCCGGGTGACATGACCTGTTGGGGCAGTTATGAATTGAATGGTCAGTGGGTTTGGCAGACTTCTCTAATGTGTGTGGGGCTTTCAGTATGTATACACACAGCCAGTGGCGTATCTTGAAGCTCATGGGCCCTGATGCAAAAAGTTCCAACAGGGCCCCTAATTATTACAATAGGCCAAAGAGACTTTTGGGGCCCCCGTAGTCACCCCTGCACCTATTGTAGTTACGCCCCTGCACACAGCAGTGTAAAGCCCAGAGTAGGCAGTGAATAGATATCCCTTTGGTTTACTTGTCCTTTAAAATGTCTGCTCGGCACAAAGCCCTGGGATATCAAGGCTTCAGGACAGACAGCCGCGGCATCATCTGGTGAACTGCCAGCTCTGCATTCCACATTCCCCCCCAGGTCATTTCCATAGTGTAGTAATGTGTATCAGCATTAGTAGGTAATAACTGGTTAATCACCTCAATTAACATAAGCAGACTTAAGATATCATCAAGAACTAATGAACGGCAGCCAGACATAGCACCAAGCCCAGGTGGAGGCTTCACGACAATGCAGATGTATCATCATACAGACAGGATGACAATAGGTTGGTGCTCTGACATCTGCAGGACCTAGAATGTGAGGTGTGCATCTCAGCAGATGGTACAGATACGCTGCTGGTCCGATCTTCTGAGCAGAGGCCATATCCAAGGTACCAGACAGAACACAACGTCCTGCACTGTCATGTAATAAGGCATCTTCTACCCATCATATACTCCGAATACTCATTTTACCATCCGCTAAGGAAACTTTCAGAAATTATACAATCTTTCTGACCTTTTTTTATTTTTTATTTTTTTTTAAGGCAAAGTCCACCAGCCGCATAGGTCCAATGTACAGGTTCATCTCAATGTATTGAAAATATCATCAAAAAGTTCATTTATTTCAGTAATTCAATACAAAAAGTGAAAATTATATAGAGAGTCTTAACAAACAGTGATCTATTTCAAGTGTTTTTTTCTGTTAATGTTGATGATTATGGCTTACAGCCAATGAAACCCCAAAGTTCATTTCAGAAAATTAAAGTAGGGAGGATGAAGAGTTAAAATCCGCACTGCCGTATTCCATGTGACATTAAAGGGTGAATATAATATTGATTTATCAGTCAATGTGTTCCAGGACTCTCAGAACGCCCTGAAACATGGCAATAGGATATTGACTTGTCCTGAGGAAAATCCAGGGAGCCCTGAAACACGCTGACTCATAAATCAATATTATATTCACCCTTTGAATGTCTCATGGAATATGGCAGTGTGGTTTTTAACCCTTCACCCTCCCTTCCCTACTCTATATGCACCACATAGGGGACTGCAGCAGCGTGATATGCTTTTATAGTGGTTGTGACTCTCACATCCCCACAAGGTGAAGCCTCTGATACCCATTTAGGTCATATTTTATCTCTCAGACTCTTCATCCTCCCTACTTTAAATTTTCTGAGATAATGACCTTTGGGTTTTCATTGGCTGTAAGCCATAACCATCAACATTTACAGAAATAAACACTTGAAATAGATTACTGTGTTTGTAATGACTATATATAATAAATACACTTTATGTATTGAATTACTACAAAAAAAAAAAAAAATTACTTTTTGATGGTATTCAATTCATTGAGATAACCTGTACATGCCTTTGTATTTTATTTCCAAGAATCAATTTGATTTCATCATGTAATAGGATTTATCATTTGAAGTATTTGGGGTACAAAAAAAAAAAAAAAAAAAAAAAAAAAAGGGGGGGAAATAATAAAAATGCAGTATAAAAACATCGTTCACAGCGGTGCATCACCATGTATACGGACTGATCTGCCATACATTGCTCAGTGAGCATCGTTTAGTATGCTCTGCCGATGTAAGCAAGCACTTCAATGATAGACAATTGGTAAAGGTTACCAAAACAGCAGTTGCATGGTGCTGTGGGTTGGTGTGAGTAATTGTACCCTTACTCCACTCACCAGTCATTATATTTAGGTCGTCAAGCCCATGTGCGTCAGGAATCAGAGCGTGGACCGTGATTGGACTCAAGTATGTTTTTCCCTAAAACAGCACGGGATTTTAGAGTAAATATACTTTGAAAAGCCGACCGGGTACTATAGAGAGACCTAAGCAGACAGATGCCGCGCCCGGGGGCTTTCCATCAATCAGCTGGAGTGAAAGGACAGGTCTCTGCCAATATATACATAGATGATACCTGTCCATCACCTGGAGGGGGCAGGGAGAATCCAGCTCGGTGCATCACCAGGATAGGTAGGTCTCACAATACTCCCGCCGGCTGTTCAAAGTATACTCTCTCTAAAGTCCTGCAACGCTAGCTCAGGTAGCACAAGTCTAAGGACAGGTTCTTTTGAAATACAAATACATGTATGTGTATGGGAGGTCAGAAGAAACCGCTTAGCTGACAGCCACCTGAAGTGCATGGCAGGCAATACTCAGCTCACAAAAGGTAAAGGGAATCTGTCAAGTGTTTGCAACCTAATCTGAGAGCAGCAAAATGTAGGGGCAGAGACCTTAAAAAGGGGAACTCCAAGGAGATACATTTTTTGTACTGTTTTTTTGTATGGAACCTTTAAGCGGAACCTGAAAGCCCATCTCTTCAGAATAGCCTACAACCTGCAATGACCACAGTGCTTCACCACCACTGGACCCGGTGCTCCACCTGGACCCGGTGCTCCACTACAACCAGACTCGGTAATTGACCACCACTGGACCCGATAATCGACCACCACCAGAGCAGACCCAACCTACTGTCTCTCCCCACCGCCCTGTAGAATGTAAGCCCGCAAGGGGCAGGGTCCTCTCTCCCCTCTGTATCGGTCTGCCACTGTTAGTTTGTTCATTGTATTTTTAATTTGTTTGTATGTAACCCTTTCTTATGTACAGCACCATGGAATCAATAGTGCTCTATAAATATATAATGAACATAATAATAATTAAAGTACTGTCCCTGCCCTCCTACATGATCAAGTAGAGCTGTACACTACAGTTCTAGGATCCATAGATCTCTTATAAATCCATACAATCATATCTGATCCTCAGCACTCACCCCTCCCTTTGGGGACAGAGTGTGAACCCAGGGGCTCCAGGATCATCTTACATTACCGCCCCCCTCGTATTACTGTATGAACAGAAGGTGTGGCCGCCGGCCCCATGGTCTCACTACAATCCTGCCCCTGATATATATCCTATGTAATGTATGAACGGGGTGTTCTCCCTTCAAATAGCAATCATGTCACCAAGATATAAACATATGCGCTGTGATATAAATATGTGCTGTACAATCTACTTATATAATCCGCAGTTGGGAAATTCGGGCACTGTAGCCGAATCCCAACATGCTTTGCGCGACTGCGAGTGATGACGCGCAGCGTCATCACGAGCCGCAGCCGCGCTACCCTGCCCCGGCCTCAGCACCCGACATACCAGCCCACATGCCGGGCCCTTAACAAGTGACACGGCCCACTGCTGTGTCCGAGGGAAGCAGTGAGGAGACGCTCACACACAAGCTGCCCTCTCTCCCTCTCTCTCCTGCTCTGTGCACTGATTTACTCCGTACAAAGCAGGAGAAAGCCTGTAGGAGCCCGGCAACTCAAACACTTTCCTCACTGTCATGTGATCTACATTCAAAGGTCCTGCAGATGCTTACTGCGTTTCTGCAGGTCGCAGTGCCTCCTCTCCTGCTGCATATCGATCTGGACCTTCATGATATGGTAATGGATGCTGTGTCTGTGTGTGTGTGTGAGTGTGTAATAAGTGTGCCTGCTGCAGGGGTGTGTGTGTGTGTGTTAGTGTAATAAGTGTGCATGCTGCAGGTGTGTGTTAGTGTCATAAGTGTGCCTGCTGCTGGGGTGTCTCATGTCTCTGTCTGCTGTGTGTCATGTCTCTGTCTGCTGTGTGTCATGTCTCTGTCTGCTCTGTGTCATGTCTCTGTCTGCTCTGTGTCATGTCTCTGTCTGCTCTGTGTCATGTCTCTGTCTGCTCTGTGTCATGTCTCTGTCTGCTCTGTGTCATGTCTCTGTCTGCTGTGTGTCATGTCTCTGCTGTGTGTCATGTCTCTGTCTGCTCTGTGTCATGTCTCTGTCTGCTCTGTGTCATGTCTCTGCTCTGTGTCATGTCTCTGCTGTGTGTCATGTCTCTGCTGTGTGTCATGTCTCTGCTGTGTGTCATGTCTCTGCTGTGTGTCATGTCTCTGCTGTGTGTCATGTCTCTGTCTGCTGTGTGTCATGTCTCTGTCTGCTGTGTGTCATGTCTCTGTCTGCTGTGTGTCATGTCTCTGTCTGCTGTGTGTCATGTCTCTGTCTGCTGTGTGTCATGTCTCTGTCTGCTGTGTGTCATGTCTCTGTCTGCTGTGTGTCATGTCTCTGTCTGCTGTGTGTCATGTCTCTGTCTGCTCTGTGTCATGTCTCTGTCTGCTGTGTGTCATGTCTCTGTCTGCTGTGTGTCATTGTCTCTGTCATGCTGTGCTGTGGTCATGTCTCTGTCTGCTGTGTGTCATGTCTCTGTCTGCTGTGTGTCATGTCTCTGTCTGCTGTGTGTCATGTCTCTGTCTGCTGTGTGTCATGTCTCTGTCTGCTGTGTGTCATGTCTCTGTCTGCTGTGTGTCATGTCTCTGCTGTGTGTCATGTCTCTGCTGCTGTGTGTCATGTCTCTGTCTGCTGTGTGTCATGTCTCTGCTGTGTGTCATGTCTCTGCTGTGTGTCATGTCTCTGTCTGCTGTGTGTCATGTCTCTGTCTGCTGTTGTCATGTCTCTGTCTGCTGTGTGTCATGTCTCTGTCTGCTGTGTGTCATGTCTCTGTCTGCTGTGTGTCATGTCTCTGTCTGCTGTGTGTCATGTCTCTGTCTGTGTGTTCATGTCTCTGCTGCTCTGTGTATGTCTCTGCTGTGTCATGTCCATGCTTACCGTGTAATGTCTCTGTATACAGATGACATTACACAGTTATACAGAGACATTACACAGTGTATACAGAGACATTACACAGTGTATACAGAGACATTACACAGAGTATACAGAGACATTACACAGAGTATACAGAGACATTACACAGAGTATACAGAGACATTACACAGAGTATACAGAGACATTACACAGAGTATACAGAGACATTACACAGAGTATACAGAGTAATTCCTCTGTATTACAACTTTGTAATGTCTCTGTCATACTCTGTGTAATGTCTCTGTCTACTCTGTGTAATGTCTCTGTCTACTCTGTGTAATGTCTCTGTCTACTCTGTGTAATGTCTCTGTCTACTCTGTGTAATGTCTCTGTCTACTCTGTGTAATGTCTCTGTCTACTCTGTGTAATGTCTCTGTATACTCTGTGTAATGTCTCTGTATACATACATTAACGACTTACACATAACATTACACAGAATTACACAGAGACATTACACAGTGTATACAGAGACATTACACAGTCTATACAGAACATTGTCAACATGTTCTACTGTAATGTCTCTGTATACTCTGTGTAATGTCTCTGTATACTCTGTGTAATGTCTCTGTATACTCTGTGTAATGTCTCTGTATACTCTGTGTAATGTCTCTGTATACTCTGTGTAATGTCTCTGTATACTCTGTGTTAATGTCTCTGTATACTTGTGTAATGTCTCTATACTGTGTCTAATGTCTGTATACTGTGTGTAATGTCTCTATACTGTTGTATACTGTGTTTTATACTGTGTGTAGTGTCTCTAATGTCTGTAACTGTCGTGTATGTCTCTATACTGTGTGTAATGTCTCTATACTGTGTGTAATGTCTCTATACTGTGTGTAATGTCTCTATACTGTGTGTAATGTCTCTATACTGTGTGTAATGTCTCTATACTGTGTGTAATGTCTCTATACTGTCTCTATACTGTGTGTAATGTCTCTATACTGTGTGTAATGTCTCTATACTGTCTCTATACTGTGTGTAATGTCTCTATACTGTGTGTAATGTCTCTATACTGTCTCTATACTGTGTGTAATGTCTCTATACTGTGTGTAATGTCTCTATACTGTCTGTAATGTGTGTGTATAATGTGTCTAATCTCTGCATACTGTGTCTATACAATGTCTCATGTATGTATATACTGTGTGTTTCTCTCCTCACCCCTCCACCGCAGAGCCGCCTCCACACTCTGCTACCCGCAGAGCCGCCTCCACACTCTGCTACCCGCAGAGCCGCCTCCACACTCTGCTACCCGCAGAGCCGCCTCCACACTCTGCTACCCGCAGAGCCGCCTCCACACTCTGCTACCCGCAGAGCCGCCTCCACACTCTGCTACCCACAGACTCACCTCTATACTCTGATACCCACTCACCCGCGTCTATACACACAATTCATTTCACCGCGCTCCCGATGCAATTGCATCGGGCCTTTTTACTAGTTTATAATAATACATAGTGTGCTGTTGTCATGTATCAGGCTAGGAACAGAGGCAAAGCACTGTATTGATTGATTCAGAGCTGCCATGGTCTCCCCTCTCCCATATCAACTTGGCAACTTCCTGTCCCCTGAAACTTTAGCACTATGCATGACTGAAACGCTCTGTCCCCCAAAGAAGGGGGGAGTGCTGAGGAGCAGATATGATTTTATTAATTTATAAGTGATCTATAGATCCTAGAACTGTAGTTCCCACATCTGCTCCATCATGTAGGAGGACAGGGACAGTACAAAATTATTATATTTATCTCCATGGAGTTCCCTTTAATTCCAGTGACGTGTTGATAACTGGGCTGCTTGCGGCAGTTAATAAAAATTAGTGCTTTACCAACAGAAGATTATCACTAGAGGATAACAAACCTGGTGTCATGTAGTCCAACCATGCCCCTCCACTGATTGGGAACTGTCTGCCTATACTACACCATAAATAGCAGTATTTCATCAATGCCAGCATTCATCATATTTAGCATACAAATAACTACTTTATTTGCATTTTAGACAAGTCATCAGTGAGCTTTATATGCACATCATTTATTTTATATTCAGTACCCTAAAATATTAACAATGCAGTTGAAATAATATATAATAGCACACATTCTAGTCTCCCGGTGCGATAAAAATCGGGCCTCCATCAAGTGTGTGCATATATATTTTACACACAACGTAGATATATTATACACACACACAGACACACACACGGCTTAACAACAATAAATCACACTTCTGTGAAATCATCCTGTCCAGTTATGAAGCAGCACTGATTATGAATCAATTTCTCCTGCTGTTGTGCAAATGGAACAGACAACAGGTAGAAATTATAGGAAATCAGCACTATAAAAGGAGCGGTTCTGTAGGTGGTGACCACACACCATTTCTCTGTTCTCATCATTTTTGGCTGTTGTTTTGGTCACTTTTGCATTTTGTCATTGCTCTCACCCCTAGAGGTAGCATGAAGCGGTGTCTACAACCCACAGACTATGCTCAGGTAGTGCAGCTCATCCAGGATGGCACATCAATGCGAGCTGCATCAAGAAGGTTAGCTGTGTTTGTTAGCATTGTCCAGAGCATGGAACAGATACCGGGAGACATAGGAGGACAACAACCCAGCTGCAGGACTGATACCTACTTCTTTGGGCAAGGAGGACCAGTGCCAGAGTCTTGCAAAATTACCTCCAGAAGGACACCAACATCCATGTGTCTGCTTAAACTGTCAGACACAGACTGCATGAAGGAGGTATGAGGTCCAGACATACAGGGCGATTGGCATTTGCCAGAGAACACGAAAATTGGCAGATTCAACATTGGAGCCTTGTGCTCTTCATGGACGAGGGCAGATTCACACTGAGCACATGTGATACGCAGTGGAGAACGTTCTGCTACTTACAACCACCTCCAGTATAACCAGCTTGGCAGTGCGTCAGTAATGCGGTGGGGAGGCATTTCTTTGGAGGGCCACACAGCCCGCCATGTGCTGGCAAGAGTTACCCTGACTAGCATAGATATCGGGATTAGATACC
This sequence comes from Allobates femoralis, assembly GCA_033576535.1. Classification (NCBI taxonomy): domain Eukaryota; kingdom Metazoa; phylum Chordata; class Amphibia; order Anura; family Aromobatidae; genus Allobates; species Allobates femoralis. The sequence continues at coordinate 177,018,533 of JARQOC010000007.1, forward strand.
CAGTACTCAAGGTACCATTACACACAGAGATATATTGCTTGCAACTCACTGGTTCCTTGCAACTCACATTGTTCCATTCTTGTTGCCATGTACAAATGGAACAATGTGTCCATGATTTCACTGCAACAAGTGAGCTGCAAGCAATATATCTCTGTGTAACAGTACCTTCAGACTAGGGCTGGGCGGTTTTGGAAAAAATCAAAATCTCGATTTTCTTTAAACCTATGGACGATTTTCGATTTAAATCTCGTTTTTTTTTTTTTTTTTTTTTTGCTTTTCTTTGATGAATAAAGAGAAAAAAAAAAGGAGGTACCGTATATACTCGTGTATAAGCCGACCCGTGTATAAGCCGACCCCCTACTTTTGCCCCAAAACCTGGGAAAACCTATTGACTCGTGTATAAGCCGAAGGTGGACCCAGCACAGGTATACAGCAGCAGCCAGCAGTAGTATACAGCAGCAGCCCAGCAGTAGTATACAGCAGCAGCCCAGCATAGTATACAGCAGCAGCCCCAGCGGTAGTATAAGCAGCAGCCCAGCGGTAGTATACAGCAGCAGCCCCAGCGGTAGTATACAGCAGCAGCCCCAGCGTAGTATACAGCAGCAGCCAGCGGTAGTATACAGCAGCAGCCCCAGCGGTAGTATACAGCAGCAGCCCAGCGGTAGTATACAGCAGCAGCCCCAGCGGTAGTATACAGCAGCAGCCCAGCGGTAGTATACAGCAGCAGCCCAGTGGTGTATACAGTAGCAGCCCAGTGGTGTATACAGTAGCAGCCCAGTGGTGTATACAGTAGCAGCCCCAGTGGTGTATGGAGGACACTGGTGAGTGCACCAGCCCCAGACTGCAGTGATTGCTCCCTGCACTGTCTATGGAGCCTCAGCGGTGCACACACTGACCTGGAGGCTGGAGCCGGGGATGGTGCCGATCACTCCCGCACAGTGCTGCAGGCTGCTCCGCTCTCCCCCATCTCTGGACTGAGCAGCCATGTTTCCACCGACATTGCAGTCCAATCCGCCGGCCGTGCACCGGATTACGGCTGCTGCACTGCGAGCCCCCGATCCAGGGAGATGCTCCCCATGTCTGCCGGCTGCGGCGCCACAAGTCCCCCGCCTCCCGCCAAAGTCACATAGTATGCGGCATCTACCAGGCGGAAGTGTGGAGGCGCCGTCATCAGGGTCACTATGTCATTATACTTATCCCCCCGCCGCCCTGTATACCCATGGGGGGGGGGCATTTTAAATTGAATTACACGATTTTGAATTAAATCAGAATTGTGGCCACAGCAGGGGGCGAATTAATTCGATTAATCGCCCAGCCCTACTTCAGACCCATTGTGAGACCATACACTGTGTGCAGAATTATTAGGCAAGTTGTATTTTAGAGGATTATCTTTATTATTTATCAACAACTATGTTCTCAATCAACCCAAAAGACTCATAAATATCAAAGCTTAATATTTTTGGAAGTTGGAGTGTTTTTTTTTTAGATTCGGCTATCTTAGGAAGATATCTGTCTGTGCAGGTAACTATTACTGTGCAGAATTATTAGGCAACTTAATAAAAACCAAATATATTCCCATCTCACTTGGTTTATTTTCACCAGGTAAACCAATATAACTGTACAAAAATTTAGAAAAAAACATTTCTGAGATGTATTAATAAAACACAAAAAATTAGTGACCAATATAGCCACCTCTCTTTATGATGACACTCAACAGCCTCCATCCATAGAATCTGTCAGTTGCTTGATCTGTTTGCGTTTCAGCAGCCACCACAGCCTCCCAGACACTGTTCCCAGAGGTGTACTGTTTTCCCTCCCTGTAGATCTCACATTTTAGGTGGGACCACAGGTTCTCTATGGGGTTCCGATCAGGTGAACAAGGGGGCCATGTCATTACTTTTTCTTCTTTTAGACCTTTACTGGCCAGCCACGCTGTGGAGTAGTTGGATGCATATGATGGAGCATTGTCCTGTATGAAAATCATGTTTTTCTTGAACGATACTGACTTCTTCCTGTATCACTGCTTGAAGAAGTTGTCTTCCAGAAACTGGCAGTAGGTCTGGGAGTTCAGCTTCACTCCATCCTAAACCCGAAAAGGTCCCACAAGTTCATCTTTGATGATACCAGCCCATACCAGTACCCCACCTCCACCCTGATGGCGTCTGAGTCTGAGTATAGCTCTCTGCCCTGTACTGATCCAGCCTCTGGCCCATCAAGAGTCACTCTCATTTCATCAGTCTAAAAACCTTTGAAAAATCAGTCTTAAGATATTTCTTGGCTCAGTCTTGACATTTTATCTTATGTTTCTTGATCAAAGGTGGTCATTTTTCAGCCTTCCTTACCTTGGCCATGTCCCTGAGTATGGCACACCTTGTGATTTTTGATACTCCAGTAACGTTGCAGCTCTGAAATATTGCAAAACTGGTGGCAAATGGCATCCTGGCAGCTTGACGCTTGATTTTCCTCAATTCATGGGTAGTTATTTTGCGCCTTTTTTGCCCAACACGCTTCTTGCGACCCTGTTGGCTATTTGCCATGAAACGCTTGATTGTTCTGTGATCACGCTTCAAACGTTTGGCAATTTCCAGACTGCTGCATCCCTGTGCAAGATGTCTCACAATTTTAGACTTTTCAGAGCCCGTCAAATCTCTCTTCTGACCCATTTTGCCTAAGGAAAGGCATTTGCTTAATAATTAACGCACACCTTATATAGAGTGTTGATGTCAATTACACCACACCCCTCCTCATTACAGAGATGCACATCACCTGATTTACTTAATTGGTAGTTGGCTCTCAAGCCTATACAGCTTGGAGTAGGACAACATGTATAAAAAGTATCATGTGATCACAATACTCATTTGCCTAATAATTCTGCACACAGTGTATGCAGGTGTAGTGGGCCCTGGGTTCCTCTGATGCCTGACAGAAGGACATGATAATGCTTGGCCTCATGTGGATGAAGCGTGTCAGCATTATTGATCGTATGAACGAGTATTTTACATCATATAAGAATAAATAGATAGTACACAGTGTTTAAAGGAACAGAGGTCTAGAAATCAGAGGTTATCTATATATGCAATAACATTGTCATTTCCAGTATAGAAGTCGTTCTTGTCACTGGTGTAAGATCAGAGGGGACGCTCCTCAACAATGTGCTGGATTGTTTGATGGTCAGCTCCACAGTCACAGGCAGGAGAGTCAGATTTTCCCCACTTATACATAAGAATCTGCACAGACACCACAGTTTGTTCTGATGTGATTTGGGGTGACCCAGGTTTTCCTTGGTAGATTGAAGCCTGGTGGTGGGTTTTGTGGGTGAGGAAACATTTGGGGCTCACCGTCTACTGCACTGACCCAGAGTTCTCACCATTTCTCTTCTAAATTGAGATGTGTTCATACAGGAGGATTGCAGTTCGGATGGGTGGATGTCTAGATTTTAGTTGTTGTATTTGAACATCTTGGATATTTTGTCTCAGCAGTTCCTACATGATGAAGGCCATTGATGCTACGGACTGGTCCGCCGGTCCCCCCAGACCTGAATCCAATGAGCACATCTGGGACATCATGTCTCATTCCATCCACCAATGCCATAGTTGCCCACAGGACTGTCCAGGAGTTGACTGATGCGTATAATCCAGGTCTGGGAGGGAGATCCCTCAGGAGACATCCGCCACCCATCACGGAGAGCATGCCCCAGGTGTTGTAGGGAGTCATATAAACACGTGGGGGCCAACACACGACACACCACTGAGCCTCATTTCCTTTCTTGAGGTATTTGCACTGAAGTTAGATCAGCCTGTAGTTTGATTTTCCACTTTGATTTTGAGTATTATTCCAAAGTCCCTGGGACCTCCATGGGATATTCATTTAGATTTACATTGATCATTGTTATGTTTTATTGCTCTCAACACAACTGGAATCTTTCATTTGTTGAGATTCAGGATGTGGTTTTTAGTGTTCCCTTTATTTTTTTGAGCAGATATAGATATATATAGCAAATGTCATAGCTGTAATCAGGGTCTCTGCTCCTGCATCATGCTGCTCTCAGATGGGGCAACTAAAATCAGATTCCCTTTAAATCTCAGTGTAAATGTCTCAACTGGAAGAGAGTAAAGGCCCAGATAATTGTGCAGATATTGTTCACAGATCTCTGGTTGCAGTGAAATCATGGACACATTATCCCACTTGTACACAGCCACAAAATGGAACAATGTGTCCATGATTTCACTGCAACCAGAGATCTGCTAACAATATCTGCACCATTATCTGTGTGTGGAACTGGGCCTTAAGGCTTAAAGGGAAACTCCGGGGAGAGAAAACTTTTTAATACAGTCCCTGCCCTCCTACATGATGAAGCAGAGCTGTACACGTCAGCTCTAGGAGCTATAGATGGCTTATAAATCAATACAATCATATCTGCTCTTCAGCTCTCACCCTCCCTCAGGGACAGAATATCAGCCTCATGCTGTTGGTGAGATCAGGTGGTGCATCGGGGGCGTGGAACCTGGGAGCCAAGATCATCTCATTCCGTCCCCTCACATTTCGGTATGAACAGGAGCGTGTCATGGGCATGACAGAGGCATGGCCACTGCTCCATAGTCACAGTACATACATATTATGTGTTGTGATTTTTTTTTGGTCAGGTCCAAAAGAGCAGAGGAAAAGCACTGATCAGCTCTGACTCATTGAATGACATCAGCCATACTGCATTTCTGTATTGAATTCAAGAGTTCCACCTAAACTTGTGTAAAATGGGATTCAGACAAACTCCATAGATACAGTATATATAAATAGAATATAGATGGATGGATGAATACATAGGTTAGATTGATGAATGAATGAATGAATGAATGAATGAATACAAGATATATAATAGACAGATTTATGATAGATAATTGATATATACATACCGTATATACTCGTGTATAAGCAGAGTTTTTCAGCCCAAAATTTGGGCTGAAAAGTCTCCCCTCGGCTTATACACGGGTCAATACGGTAGTCGGGGCCCGGCGCTCATTATATATGCACTGCTTCCCCTGTCAATCAGCGGCAGGGCGAAGCAGTGCATATGTGCCCCCAAATGCTGGCACTCTCCCCCTTGTAAGGCCCCCCCCCCCGCTGCGTATCTTACCATCCCGTCTTCTGCACAGCGGTGCTCGCCTCGCTGCTCCCGTCCTGCTACATCCGGGATCTCCGGCCAGTCGCAGGCATATGACGTCATCGCGCGTACGGCCGGGGATCCCGGATGCAGCGAGGACGGAGCATGAAGAACGGAGCACCGAGGAGCGGCGCTGAGCAGAAGACCAAGATGGTAAGATAAGCAGCGGGGGGGCCCTTACAAGGGGGGCGAGTGCCAGCATTTGGGGGCTGCTATATACCCCCTGGGGGCTGCTGTATACTACCACTGGGGCTGCTGCTGTATAACAACCACTGGGGCTGCTGTATAACAACCACTGGGGCTGCTGCTGTATAACAACCACTGGGGCTGCTGTATAACAACCACTGGGGCTGCTGTATAACAACCACTGGGGCTGCTGTATAACAACCACTGGGGCTGCTGTATAACAACCACTGGGGCTGCTGTATAACAACCACTGGGGCTGCTGTATAACAACCACTGGGGCTGCTGTATACAACCACTGGGGCTGCTGTATACAACCACTGGGGCTGCTGTATACAACCACTGGGGCTGCTGTATACTAACTACTGGGGCTGCTGTATACTAACTACTGGGGCTGCTGCTGTATATACCACTGGGGCTGCTGCTGTATACTACCACTGGGGCTGCTGTATATACCTCTGGGGATACCATCCGGGATCTCCGGCCGTCGCAGGCATATGATGTCATCGCGCGTCGGCCGGGGATCCCGGATGCAGCGAGGACGGAGCATGAAGAACGGAGCACCGAGGAGCGGCGCTGAGCAGATGACCGGGATGGTAAGAAAAGCAGCGGGGGGGGGGGGGGGGGGGGCCCTTACAAGGGGGGCGAGTGCCAGCATTTGGGGGCGGCTGTATACAACCACTGGGGCGGCTGTATACAACCACTGGGGCGGCTGTATACAACCACTGGGGCGGCTGTATACAACCACTGGGGCGGCTGTATACAACCACTGGGGCGGCTGTATACAACCACTGGGGCGGCTGTATACAACCACTGGGGCGGCTGTATACAACCACTGGGGCGGCTGTATACAACCACTGGGGCGGCTGTATACAACCACTGGGGCGGCTGTATACAACCACTGGGGCGGCTGTATACAACCACTGGGGCGGCTGTATACAACCACTGGGGCGGCTGTATACAACCACTGGGGCGGCTGTATACAACCACTGGGGCGGCTGTATACAACCACTGGGGCGGCTGTATACAACCACTGGGGCGGCTGTATACAACCACTGGGGCGGCTGTATACAACCACTGGGGCGGCTGTATACAACCACTGGGGCGGCTGTATACAACCACTGGGGCGGCTGTATACAACCACTGGGGCGGCTGTATACAACCACTGGGGCGGCTGTATACAACCACTGGGGCGGCTGTATACAACCACTGGGGCGGCTGTATACAACCACTGGGGCGGCTGTATACAACCACTGGGGCGGTGTAAATAACACATGGGGCGGGCTGTAAACAACCACTTGGGGCGGCTGTATACAACCTCTGGGGCGGCTGTATACAACCACTGGGGCTGCTGTATACAACCTCTGGGGCTGCTGCTGTATACACCTCTGGGGCTGCTGTATACAACCTCTGGGGCTGCTGTATACTACCACTGGGGCTGCTGTATATACCCTGGGTGCTGCTGTATACTAACTACTGGGGCTGCTGCTGTATATACCACTGGGGCTGCTGCTGTATACTACCACTGGGGCTGCTGTAATACCCTGGGGCTGCTGTATACCACACTGCTGGGGGCTGTATACTTGTGCTGGGGTCCATGCTCGGCTTATACATGAGTCAATAGGTTTTCCCAGGTTTTGGGGGCAAAAGTAGGGGGGGTCGGCTTATACACGGGTCGGCTTACACACGAGTATATACGGTAGATATTTTTAAGCCCATATATGTTTGGTGCACAGTATAAGGAACAGAGCATAATAATGGAACTTTGGGGTTTATACCATGCGCAACAGATGCTGCACAGACGCCTGGATGCTTTGCTGTGATTGAGGAGACAATGAGAAATCTGGATCCATAGAAAGTTTCAGGGGGCAGTAACCTACCAAGTTGCTATGGGGGAGACGAGATCATGTCAGTGCTAATCAATGCAGTGCTCTGCCTGTGCTTCTAGCCTGATCATGGCAGTACACATTAAGCACCATCATATCATTGTACAGCAGAGGATCAAAGTGTGTATTTATAGCTGCTTGGGGACATGATTGCTATTTGAAGGGAGAACACCAGTTCATACATTACATGGGATGTATATCAGGGTCAGGACTGTAGTGTAGCGCACACACCCCCTACCATACAGAAGTGTGAGGGGGCGAGAATGTAAGATGATCCCCAGGGTCCACGCCCCTGACACCACCTCCCACAGCTGCTGCATGAGGGTGAATTTTTATGTTTCCGAAGGGAGGGGTGATAGCTGGGGGCAGATATGATTTTATTGATTTATAAGCAATCTATAGATCCTAGAACTGCAGTGTACAGCTCTGCTTCATCATGTAGAAGGGCAGGGACTGTTAAAGAAAAAAAAAAAAAAGTTCTCTCCCCCGAGTTCCCCTTTAAGTGACATTCTGTGACCTGCACTATGGACTAGGATGTCACATATAGATTATTAAAGCTAAATCATCAGTTACAATCGTAAATCACACCTGCACAGCAAATGCAAGATACCGGGCCTGAACAGCAGTAATTATGAGTTACACAAGAATACTACAGTAAAGGACAATACTCTGATGCAAGAGAATAAAGCAAAAGTATGACAGCTCTACATATAGGAGCACAGTCTGGTGTGTGAAAACAATGTACTGGATATATATTTACCCTTGAATCTTCTACAATTTTGGCAGGACCAGCACTATTAGATCAAACGGCCAGTTGGGCTCCTGCATGAGTGGATTCTGCCAACTTTTGACCAAAGTGATCCAATGTTACCGCAGGAGATGGAGATCTGCTTGATTTGTCTTCTAAAGGTGCCGTCACACCTGGCGACATCGCCGAAAAAAGTGACGTATCAGCATTGTCGCTAGCGACGTCGTGCTGTGTAAACGAGCGGCGCGACGCGTTTATCGCTGGTCGCAGGTTGACAGGTTTACGGGAAGAACCATAAACCAGTCAACCGGTGACTGCGATAGGGCTGGATCGCCCGTGTGACATCGCCAGAGCGATGTCGGCAGCGATCCAGCCTATACCGCAGCGTTGCTGCGGATCGCTCGCTGGGCTGAGCCCAGCCCAGAGAACGATGTCACCGCCCGCTTCGCTGCGGTGTCGCCGGCCGCAGTGATGCTGTGTGACAGCTGGCCAGCGATGTCGGAAGCGAGCGGGCACCCGCGCATCGCTTCCGACATCGCTGGCCAGATGTGCTAAGTGACGGCACCATTAGGCTACATTCACACACACAGTTTTTGATGCGTTTTTTGAGGATCCATTTTTCAGCTGCAAAACTGAATCTGGTTTAAAAAAAAAATAAATAAAGGCATAAGACAAGAGGGGATCCGATTTTGATGCATTTTAGACTCTTGTGTCCTTTGAGATCATAGACAAAGGTTTCAACAGGAAAAACGGATCAGAAGCACGCCACAAACGGACATGCTCATTTTTGATGATCCGTTTTTGAGCTAAATGGGCCGATGCAAAAGGTTGTGCCTGAATGACAAATCTTGAAAACTCTCTGCCTTGGCTGGGAATCACTGAAATTGATCAGTTTCACTGCAAATAGGGATCCTCAAAAGAAACGCATCAAAAACACGGTGTGTGAACGTAGCCTAAGGAGAACATTCACAGAGACAGCAATGAGTAGATGACAAGAAGCTTGGAATGTTACATGGTGTCAGATCATCCACACATTGACGGGGATTCATTTCTATTAACATGGCTCTTCATTGCTAGATGTTTAAAGGGCTGCACAACTCTGACTATTTTATAATTCATTCTCTTGAAAACAGAAGTAGGAGCGAGCGTCCTCTGAATGTTATACTACAGGTCTGCACACGGATTAGCAAATGTATTCATGTTTTTGGATTTAAAATAAGAAAAATCCAAAAATGTAGAGGAAAAATTGGGAGTCCAAAATTAATGAATGCCCCAGAAACTTAATGACAGTATCCATATAGCAAAAGCAGAGTAAAAATGCGAAGAAGGAAAGGAACAACCCAAAGAAAGCAAAATTAGGTAACCCACGAAGAGGCCACATTTCTATTAATTGATTATGAAGCCAATGCAAGGAAAGGTGGAGCTCTACTAATAGAACATGTCGATCCAATGTTTCTCACCTTAACCTGTAAGACTTCAGTGCGGCTCACAACCTGGAACAAAACAGTAAGAAGCCGTCAGATCCACTTACTCACGTTATGAAGGAATCGCACATATCCTCTCCAGGGGAGGCGCACGGTGTCTCTTTAAACTCACTTTCATGTAAAAGGGAATCAGATACAAGGTTTTTGCTTCTCTGAGATCAGAATGATGTTGGGGAAGAGACAGATTCTAGCGATGTGTCACTTATCGAGCTGTCTGCTGCAGTTTTGATAAAATCCCTGTTTTCTCTGCTGCAGACCTGCCAGTTCTCTGAATGCTGAGCTCTGTATAACCCTGCCCACACTACTGATTGGCAGCTTTCTGCCTATGCACAGTGTACACAGATACTAATCAGTGGTGGGGTTGAGGTTATACAGAGCTCATGGATATGGAGGATTACTTAGCATCAGGCCAACTAGTCCCATAATGATAAAATCACTTAACAGATTTTTAAAAGTAAAGTAAGCAGCAGGACTGTGGAGTCAGAGTCTGAGTCGGTATATACAGTTAGGGCCAGAAATATTTGGTCAGTGACACAAGTTTTGTTATTTTAGCTGTTTACAAAAACATGTTCAGAAATACAATTATATATATATATGGGCTGAAAGTGCACACTCCCAGCTGCAATATGAGAGTTTCCACATCCAAATCGGAGAAAGGGTTTAGGAATCATAGCTCTGTAATGCATAGCCTCCTCTTTTTCAAGGGACCAAAAGTAATTGGACAATGGACTCTAAGGGCTGCAATTAACTCTGAAGGCGTCTCCCTCGTTAACCTGTAATCAATGAAGTAGTTAAAAGGTCAGGGGTGGATTCCAGGTGTGTGGTTTTGCATTTGGAAGCTGTTGCTGTGACCAGACAACATGCGGTCAAAGGAACTCTCAATTGAGGTGAAGCAGAACATCCTGAGGCTGAAAAAAAAGAAAAAATCCATCAGAGAGATAGCAGACATGCTTGGAGTAGCAAAATCAACAGTTGGGTACATTCTGAGAAAAAAGGAATTGACTGGTGAGCTTGGGAACTGTAAAAGGCCTGGGCGTCCACAGATGACAACAGTGGTGGATGATCGCCGCATACTTTATTTGGTGAAGAAGAACCCGTTCACAACATCAACTGAAGTCCAGAACACTCTCAGTGAAGTAGGTGTATCTGTCTCTAAGTCAACAGTAAAGAGAAGACTCCATGACAGTAAATACAAAGGGTTCACATCTAGATGCAAACCATTCATCAATTCCAAAAATAGACAGGCCAGAGTTAAATTTGCTGAAAAACACCTCAAGAAGCCAGCTCAGTTCTGGAAAAGTATTCTATGGACAGATGAGACAAAGATCAACCTGTACCAGAATGATGGGCAGAAAAAAGTTTGGAGAAGAAAGGGAACGGCACATGATCCAAGGCACACCACATCCTCTGTAAAACATGGTGGAGGCAACGTGATGGCATGGGCATGCATGGCTTTCATTGGCACTGGGTCACTTGTGTTTATTGATGACATAACAGCAGACAAGAGTATCCGGATGAATTCTGAAGTGTACCGGGATATACTTTCAGCCCAGATTCAGCCAAATGCTGCAAAGTTGATTGGACGGCGCTTCATAGTACAGATGGACAATGACCCCAAGCATACAGCCAAAGCTACCCAGGAGTTCATGAGTGCAAAAAAGTGGAACATTCTGCAATGGCCAAGTCAATCACCAGATCTTAACCCAATTGAGCATGCATTTCACTTGCTCAAATCCAGACTTAAGACGGAAAGACCCACAAACAAGCAAGACCTGAAGGCTGCGGCTGTAAAGGCCTGGCAAAGCATTAAGAAGGAGGAAACCCAGCGTTTGGTGATGTCCATGGGTTCCAGACTTAAGGCAGTGATTGCCTCCAAAGGATTCGCAACAAAATATTGAAAATAAAAATATTTTGTTTGGGTTATGTTTATTTGTCCAATTACTTTTGACCTCCTAAAATGTGGAGTGTTTGTAAAGAAATGTGTACAATTCCTACATTTTCTATCAGATATTTTTGTTCAACCCTTCAAATTAAACGTTACAATCTGCACTTGAATTCTGTTGTAGAGGTTTCATTTCAAATCCAATGTGGTGGAATGCAGAGCCCAACTCGCGAAAATTGTGTCACTGTCCAAATATTTCTGGCCCTAACTGTAATGGACCGACTTACACAATATATCATGATTTGGGTACATAAATGTATAATGAATATTATTATTAATTATTATGTTCTAAATATCTGGATTATCTTATCAGAATAATGAATAAAAGCCTGATATTCACATTATACTACAATAAATGTATCACTTAAACACTGAGCCATGTATGGCGGCCGTCACACGCAACGATTTCTTGCCCGATATCGTTTAAGCGATCTCCTTTTTGATCGCTTAAGCGATATCAGGCAAGAAATCGTTGCATGTAATCAAGCGATTAACGATGTTACCATATTAATCGAGATCGCGGATCCATAATCGTGTGAGTCTAGTCTTTTTGTACAGCTAACCTGCGATTGAGCGATATTGTAAAGCGAGCGCGATTGTCACGTGATCGCTTACAATAATCGCTAGAATAACTCACGTGTGACGGCCTATGAAGGAGTCGGGAGTAGGGAAATTAAGGATTCGGAGTTGGTGGTTTGGCTTACTGACTCCACAGCCCAGGTAAGCAGCCCAGTATGTGACATCGCTGGAATCAGGGTCTCTGTTCATTACACTGCTCTCAACCCCTTCCCGACCTATGACGTTGTACAACATCATGGGCCGGTAAGGGGGATGTTTTATGTGAGCTCCAGCACGGAGTTTCATATCAAACAGCCAACATTCAGCTGATGTGATCAGCTGAGATGTCGGGCTAACAGCACCGACGGATCCGGGTCGATCGGTGCTATTAACCTTTTGGATCGCGCCGTCAATCTCTGACAGCAGAATCCAAAGGCGCCGCGTTGTTCCCCGCCTGCACCGGGATCCAGCGATGTATCGCGGATCTCGGAGCTCACATGACAGCCTGGGGTCCTGGCTAGACCCCGGATGCTGTCACAGAGCACTTCCGGGTTGTGGTTGGCAGGCGCTGCCAACCACAACTAGTCCGCGATTCTGAGAGATACAGATGAGCTGCAGCTCACATGTATCTTCCAGAAGCGATCGGACTGTGCAGCAGGGTGCCTCTCTATGGGGCAGTGTAAAATAAGAATGAATTGATTAATAAAGTTTTTAAAAACCTGTAAAAAAACAAAAAAAAAAACCCATAAAAAGTTCAAATCACCCCCTTCTCCCACAATCACAATAAAAAGTGTTAACAAAAATAAAAAAAAAAAAATACACGTTTGGTATCGCCGCGTTCAGAGTCGCCCGATCAATCATCATATTGAATCAGTTAATGAGAGCTGTAAACTCCGGAACAGAAAAAAAAAACCAAAACGCCAAAATTATGCATTTTTGGTCGCCGCAACATTGTTATAAAATGCAATAACGGGCGATCAAAACAGCGGATCCCCCAAAAATGGTTCATATTAGAAACGTCAGCTCAAGACGCAAAAAATAAGTCGTCACATAGCCCCAGATCCCGAAAAAATGAGGTCATACTACGGGTCGCAGAACATGGCGCAAAAAGTCAGTTTTTTTTTCTCAAACTTCTGAATTTTTTTTCACCACCTAAATATCAATAAAAGGTATACATATTGGGTGTCTACAAACTCGTACCGACCCGAGGCATCACCAGTCATGTCAGTTCTACCATATAGTGAACACGGCGACTAAAATACCCAAAAAACAAACGTGTCATTGCACCTTTTTTTTTTTTCAATTTCCCTGTACACTATATGGTAAAATAAATGTTGTATATGAAAGTACAAACTCGTCCCGCAAAAAACAAGCCGTCATATGTCTATATTGACGGAAAAATAAGAGTTATGGCTCTTGGAAGCAGGGGAGCAAAAACGAAAATGAAAATGAAAAATTCCAAGGTCATGAAGGGGTTAAGGTGACAAATTCCCTTCAAATGTTCCAAACCACAAATTGCTGCATTTGCAGCTGTAGTTTTTTCAGTATAGGATAAACATAGTGATATTTGATTCTGTTCGGTTACCCATCACCATGTATTCTGTAGCTCGTTACACATCACTGTCCCCATTGGGGCTCAAATCTACATTTCCCATCAATATGTCTTTGCGTAGGGGAAAAAAAAAAAAAAAAAAAAAAAACATTGAGGAAATCATGAGGTTTCCATGTTTATTTATCCTTTATGACAGTTCTTCTCCCCATCTACTATCTACTATATATTCATCTAATTCTGTCTGTCAGTCACAGAAATCCTGCGTCGCTGATTGGTCGCCCCCGGCCGGGCACAACCAATCAGCGTCAGGCACAGTCCAGCTGTGAATTGGCACAGGATTTGAACCACGCACGCCACCACTACCTTCTGGAGATCAGCGGCGCTGCGGGTCATCTCTTGCCGCACAAAGGTCCCGACTGCTCGCACCGGAAGTACCCCGACCACCGCTAATGTGGAACCCCTGCTGGGGATTGCCACAGGAACCACCCATGCAAGGAGGGATTTACACTTTGGTTCACACAGCACACAACACCTTCCACCCCAGACCAGGAGGGGGAGCTCTACTGGCTGCCTTAAGCCAGATTCCCTATAAAAGATCCAGGCCTGAGGGGAGGAGTCAGTCCAGTTAGTCTGCAGTGAGCAGAGGAGAGAGCAGCAGTGAAGGAGCTGTTCGCTGGGATCACCTTTGGGAGAGGGTCGGAGGATAGTGGAGGAAACCAAGAAAGAAAAAAGGGAACAGACCAATCTTCCCTTTAGCTCACCCGGACACCGGAGTCCGACACTGCTAAGCATTCATTGCAGCGAGAAAACCCTAGAAGGACCAGGAGGATCTAATCACCCTGAGGTAACAAGCTAAGAGACACTCAGACCTGACCAAGCACAGGACCAGGGATCCAAAAGGAGAATAGGGGTTCCCACAGGAGGTCCTCATAGTCGGTTACAGAGTAACACCCTGAGAGGAAGAAGGATCGGCGAGTTCAGTTATAGGCAGAGCTTACCCCAAACCACCGTACACCGTGACAGAGGAGACCTCACAACTCTCCAAGGTGAAAGTCCAAAATTGCACCGAGGACCTGTGTGCCTGTTTCACCGCCGCTGCCCACAGCGTTCACCGCAGAGACGCTACTACAACTCCCCTCATCCATCCCCGCTGTCCTGAGGTAAAGCTCCACCTGTGGGGAGCTGTAACACCCAAGCTGCATCCCATCACCTCAGTGGCCGGCCTGCAGCGATGGTATCCAAATTACCAGGTACCACAGGTGGCATCACGTTACCATTTCCCATCCATCATCATCATTCCCCACCATCCCCGCCACTGAGGGTCCAGGGCACGGAACCGGGAACCGACCAGCCGTGATTCCCCATCCAAGTAGTCATCTGTCCCGGGATCAGAGTACCCCCTACCCTGTCGACCGCCTCACTAGCAAGCTCGCCGAGTGTGACATGCAGCAGCGAATAAGCCCCTGCTTTGAGAATGTCCTGGACCATTTTCTGATCGTTGGGACCCTGCTGGCCAGCATGCATAGGTGTGTTTCACAGGGACAATGACCAACGATCTTCAATACTACGCCCAAGAGAGAGAGTGTCCCAACAAACGCCATATCGTTCCTGCGTTGCTGGTGAGATCTGACTGTTTGACATCTCACCAGCGACCACGTAGTGACGCTCCAGCGATCCCTACCAGGTCGTATCGTTTTCAGGATCGCTGGAGCATCACCAAGTGTGATGGTACCTTACTGATTGCATTATTCTTAAATCTTCATAAATAAACTACATACATATTCTAAAATACCCGATGTGTTAGGATCGGGCCAACATCTAGTACAATATAAATAGGTTTAGATTGTGGAAAAGGTTCCCATAAACATAAAGGCATAATTGTCAAACCAACATTTTCCCTTCCACCTAAATGAAAGTGGTGGGGGTAGAGGGGCGGGGGTGATTTGAAAGTTGACTTTTAACCTGATTGATCCTGGTCAGACTCAAGTTGTCCTCCATTGAGAACACACATGCTGAGCTGAGAAAAGCAGTTACGGTATTTGATAGCTGGTGGGATCAAAAACACAGCAACCAATGGCCAACAGTATATGGGCTCCGTAATGTAAACCTGTCACATGCCATAAATAAGTACCCTAGGTTTTTTAATTTTTTGTAAATGCCACTATTCTCCAGATTCGAGCATTGATTTTATGTTTCTCGGCTGCTCCATCCTAGTGGTTGACCCTCATATATTTATGGTCAACAAATCTAGTGGGGTTTTTTGTTGCCTTTTTTTTAAGCCAAGAGCTCCATCTTTGGTAAGGAGAGGGGCAGGAAGAAGAGAAACCATTTCAGATTCATAATATAAAACTAGAATAGAATTGTAGCAATGTTATGATATATTAACATATATATGACCCACCTAAGAGGTCAAGCCGGGCACCACCACAGCCCAGTTGAAGTGCCAGACAGGCACGAAACGGCCCGCTGTCAGTCATCTTCCACGCCCCTCCCCGCTATCTGTTAACACGGCACCAGAATAAAGGAGACTGATAGCACAACCATGGGCGAGTGCACTTTTCTTTCTTGATGAACTAACATATACGGTATATGACAAATATTTACAAAGATAAAGAGATTTAGATATACATTAATTATATACACACATTCAATATGTTTGTGTGTACATGTGCACACGCAGAGGTATATCTAGAGGGGCTGGCAAGGCATTTGCCCCAAACACAGCAGCTGGCAGGGTGCCGCCCGATGAAGCAGTCCAAGGTGTCTCCAAGGTGGCTGTATTTGCACTCCCTATAGTGGGAGTCGGCCATTCTATGATCCAGTTTTCAAGCCAACAGCCATCTTATGGCCACGTCACACGCTCCAATTTTATGAACGATATCGCTTGTGCGATCTCCCTAGTTACCCGCTGTGTACCTTAGATACCAGTCGGTGAGCGGAGGAGGCTGGTAACTAAGGTACACATCGGGTATCTAGGCAGCGTGCGCTGCGTAGATACCCGCAGTTTTCCTTAGAGACCAGCCTGCTCCCACTTACTGCAGCCTGGCAGCGGGAGCAAGACATCGTGGAAATTACATTTAAATCGTTTCCACAATGTTTCTGGTCAATTGATCGCTGGTGAGTCTGTCTGTGTGACAGCTCACCAGCGATCTGAACGATATTGTTAGCGATCGCGCGTGCATGTGATCGCTAACAATATCGTTAAGAAAAATTGAAGCGCGTGACGGCACTCTTAGAGAGCGCGCAGTGTACATGTATAATATACACCTCCTATAAAAATTAAAGAGACCACTGCAAAATGTTCAGTTTCTCTGATTTTTCTCTATATAAATATATAATTAGAGATGAGCGAGTAATAAAATGCTCGGGTGCTCGATGCTCTGGTCGAGCATCCCAAGATACTCGTGTACTCGGCCCGAACACCGAGCCCAATGTTAGTCAATTAGTGACAGGCTCCGCCCACAAACTTCCGGCTATAAAACGAGTGTTTTTGGGAAAGGGAGGGTGGGCTTTTTCAAATCGTTGCAGCATACAACACCTTGCTGTGCCCCCAGAGGGATCCTAACAATCAATCTGCTCTCTTTGAGGTGCCAGCTCACTGTGTGCACTGAAGGGAGCTGTGTATTTGTATCAGATCAATAATTATTAGTGAAGAGTCTGAGCATCTCGGCGGTACTCGCAGAGCATCTTGAGAACCAGAATACTCATGCGAGTAACGAGTAGCGCCGAGCATGCTCGCTCATCATTAATAATAATGCAAAAAAAAAAAAAAAAAAAGTTCGTATTCATTTAGAAATAACAATAATCATGTTTTAACTCAGAAAGAGCTCAGAAATCAAGATTTAGTGGAATAACCATGATTTTTTAATCACAGCTAACAAGCGTCTTGGCATGCTTTCAACCAGTCTTTCACACTGCTTTTGGGTGACCTTATGCCACTCCTGGCACAAAAATGTAAGCAGTTCTTCATTGTTTGATGGTTTGTGACTATTCATCTTCCACAGGCTTTCATTGGGCATCAGGTCTGGAGATTGGACTGGCCATGACAGGGTCTTGATGTGGTGCTCCTTCATCCACACATTGATTGATCTAGCTGTGTGGCATGGGACATTGTCCTGCTGAAAAATGAGTTATAAACTTACATAGAGTCTGAATCTGAAGACTGGAAAAGCGGGCTCTGGGGTGTGCTGAATGCGAGGATTGGAGAATGGAGCTCCTGAGCCTGCCTTTCCAGTCTCCAGATTCAGACTCTATGTAAGTTTATAACTCATTTTTCTCAATCTTTTTAGGGCACTAAAAAGCGAGACTGGGATGGTTAGGGATCAGCAAGGTGGTAGACTAGGGGAGGGGGGAGTAGAACGACCTGACAGGTTCCCTTTAAATTTTTGTGCCAGGAGTAGCATAAGGTCACCCAAAAGCAGTGTGATACACTGGTGGAAAGCAGCCAAGATGCATGAAATCTGTGATTAAAAATCATGTTTATTCCACCAAATATTGATTTCTGAACTCTTCCTGAATTAAAACATGAACATTGTTGTTTGTATATGAATAAGAACTTGTTTTCTTTGCATTATTTGAGTTATGAAAAGCACGGTTTCTTTTTTTGAAAATTTCTCATTTGCTGCAAATACATACACAATTTTTAGCTTTGAATTTCGGAGACCTGTTGTTGTCAGTAGTTTATACAATAAAACAACAATGTACATTTTACTCAAAAATATACCTATAAAGAGAAAAATCAGAGAAACTGAACATTTTGCGGTGGTATCTTAATTTTTCCCGGAGCTGTATATATACAGGGTGTTCATAAAGTAACTATGCAGTGGTTAACACTTGCCAGTAGGTAATGTAGAAACCATAGGAGAAGCTGAAGTGCTGCCCGTGGACGTGGATAAAGAGGTTCACACGTTTCTGCAAGTTCTGGGAGACGTTATGAATAACGTCAGGAGTGATGGACAACGTCAGACTGGCGGACAAACATACTGTGTATTAGGGTGGTTTCACACTGGCGTTTGCATACGCCGCGCACCGAATGCAGCCAAACGCTTGCGCACATGCGTTCCTATGTTTGACATGGGAACGCATGTGCCTGCGTTCGGTTGCGTTTGCGCTCGGATGCGCACAATTTGTGCACCCTCTGATCGCACTCCGGATGCAGCCCTGTTGCCTTTTTTTGTGCGATCGCTTGATTTATCAGCAAGTGCCCGCAAGCGCCCAAGCGACGCATAGAAGTCAATGGATCCACAGTGTCCTCCGCATGACAGCGCAGGAGAAAGCTGCGGATCTCATTGAAATCTCTCCTGGTGGCCGTCGCTGATCCGCGGTGGCCACCGCGAGATCAGCTACAGCCTCCACTGATCTCCTGCTGGTGTCGGTGGGGAGAACAGCTGATCTGACAGCTGTTTAAATCTCCCACGCTGACATGAATAGGTGATGTCGGCGCGGGAGATTTGAAGCAGCGATCAGCTGTTTCTTATCTCCTGCACCGATATCACCCTGTTCGGTGTCAGCGCAGGAGATTTAAACAGCTGTCAGATCAGCTGCTTCTTCAAATCTCCTGCGCTGACACCGGAGGGAGATCAGCAGTTGCCGGGAGGAGAAGATCTCCACCGCTGATCTCCTCCTCCCGGCCGTCCCCGAGACAGCTGATTGGCTGGCCGGGGTGCATATTAATGTGAACGCATGCGGAGATTCTACGCTGCGTTCACATTAATATGGCTGCGTATGCACTGCATTTGCTTGCCATACGCATGCAGACACAAACGCCAGTGTGAAACCAGCCTTAGTACTTATAACACCACCAGCTCACCTGTCCAACATCCCTTCCCCCCTAACCCCCCCCCCCCCCCCCCCCACCCCCCCACAAGTGCTCTGTGTAAGACTCCAGCAATGAAGAAAAAACATAGAAATAATCCAGCACTCCTAAATAGGGGCACAAAAAAACCTTTATTTCATCAATTTAAAAAACACTGAAAAACAGACAAGGACGCAAAAATCCATAAGGATTTCCGTGTTTGGAGGCTATGCACCTCTACATACTATATTTTCATCTATGGCAAGTGACAGTTCCTCTAAATAGAGGAGCCTTCTCATGAGGACAGCTCTTTTTGTGAAGACGTTGACCTTCTGTATCGTCGCCTGGAGGAAATGTAGTATTCCATCCCGGCCATTAAAACAATGACTCTCAGTTCAGATTGGTAGATTGAGAACGCAAATGACAAACCGGCATCTTTATATTGGATTTACTTGCAATAATTGCCCACTTTGGCTGTGTCACAGGCCACAGATAGATGGAGGAAGAGCTCCGCTCACTTCTACTTTTGGGCAACTTGGAGCTGTACACCGACGCATGTCTCAGCTTATTCCCCAACACCTATAGTGACCCGGCGTATGCCACCATACAAGTGCCAGATGTACGAAAGCCTGGCAGCCAGACGGACGCATTAGAGGCAATGTTTTACAGAGAATGAAACTCCAGTATGTGGGTAGCACTGGCATACCTAAGGAAAGCAATCTTTGTAGAATCAATCTAACTGTTCCCAGCGCTAAGCAGCCTCAAAACCATAGCCTCAATCTGTCAGGATGTATTGCCGCGGCTCTCCGAGCACAAAACACAACAGATAACAGCAGTTGACAAGGCAGAATAAGTCTGCTTATTGTGGGCTAGAGATGGCAGAATGGAGGAGCAGAAGGATGGCACTATGTAATAATGTCAGGGATAAAACCTGGGTGGGATCTCCTCACTATCTGCATTGTTCCCTCAAGTTCATACAACACACATGCAGCCACATCATGTTCAGATCCTGCACCGCCCGGCAGCCTTACCGCAAATCAGGTCAGTTTATAAGAGACTTTTACACAGCTTTTCCAAAAATCCCAGAATATCACAATATGAATACACACTAGGTTTGCATTCACCCACTTTCCCTGGGTCCCCCTGTCCTGAATCCGGACCCCGTGCCTACAGGCACACACACTTGTAAGGACATTGAGACAGGCGGCCCGCAGTGCTCTGCAGGTGCAGCATTTCCATGAGCACCCGGCACTTCATACACACCTTCACATCATATGAGGCAAGAGAAGATGAAGTCAGGGGCAGAACTACAACAAGTGCAGGGGCTGCAATCCCCCCCAGGCCCTGCAGCCTATAGAAAAAGACAAATGCTATAAAAGATTTGCAATAATTGGGGCTCCATTGGAACTTCTTCATTGGGGCCCATGAGCTTCAAGTTATGCCACTGGCTGAAGTGTGTAAGCTCATCCATTGCAATGAAGAAAGAAATGAAGACCCACCATGCAATTGTCCGACCCTTTGTAGTAAGAAATTTAAGGAGGCCACTGCCATTGAAAACCACAGAGGATGGCATAGAAGGGTGGCAACTAAAAAATGAATATTATTGCCATGTAACGTAACGCACCCTAAAGAGTAACAACACGGAGGGATTTACACAACCTGGGGCTCAGGCTGAGAAACGGCAAATGATAACTAATGGAGATAAATGTAACGTCATGCACATGGGCTGAGGAAATAATGTACAAGCTAGGCTGGCTTCACACCATGGTTTTGTTCCTGTCCGTGGCATCCTGTTTTTTGCAGGACTACACGGACAGGTCTGGATTGTAACTCCGGATGACATTTGTGTCCGGATCTGGGATTTTGAGGGATCCGAACACAGAAAGAGGGGGGGGAGCCGAGCCAGGCAAGTGGTGCTGTTACTTTCACTTTAGCAGTGTATCTACTTACACTGATAAAGTGAAATTAAAGAAAGGAATGGTTAAAAATAAAAAAAATGCTCACCCCTTCGCCGAGTGTCCAGTGATGCGAGGCGTCCACCCCAGATGGCTGCAGGACTTTAATCAGCTGACCGGCGGCAACCGATCAGCTGATGTATCACATGACGGCATCCGTTGAACAGTTTAAATCGCCCGCCCGTCGATCGGTTTTGGCGGGCAATTTAAACCGCTCAGCTGATGCAGTCATGTGACACATCTGCTGATTGGGTTGCCGCCCCGTCCGGTCAGCTGATTAAGGTTCTGCAGCGATCGGACATGACGCCTCGCATAGCGGGACACTCGGAGAAAAGGTGAGCATCTCTTTATTTTTAACCATTCCTTTCTTTAATTTCACTTTATCAGTGTATGTAGATACACTGCTAAAGTGAAATTACAGGAACACGAGCAGTTTTAGTGTACTGAGCATGCTCAGTACACTAAAACCAGATCCGGGAAACGATCCTGTTTTTTCCCGGATAGGCACCCATAGGGTCCTACGTTATAGGCGCCAGATCGTCCCAGATTGTGTCTGTCCGTTTTTTTTCCCACTGGAGCTCAAAATCGAGCAGTCTCTCATTTTGGAGCTAGGAAAATACAGGACAGAAAAGAATCCGGGACTGAACTGGCAGAATCAAATGGCCATTTATGGCCAATCCGGCACCATAGAGCTACATGGGAGGCAAAACAGGATCCGGGTTTTGTCCTTTTCAAAATGGACAGAACAGGATCCCAAAAAACGTGGCCTTATGTACTAACTGGTAAAACACAGAGTAACACTATCACTGAAAAAGACTTGCGTGTCTGGCTGGACAGCATTTATCAAAGGAACTGGTCTGATTATAGTTTGTGTAGTCGGAAAAAATATTTCCATAATAGGGTCCATCTGCGCCATGGGGTTTCAGCCTTCTTCTAGATCACCCAGTTAGGCTATAGGTTAAACTGAACGGACTTATGACTGCCTTCAACCTTAGAAACTGTGACCTGAACGACTCAACACAACTTGAGGCCAAGTTCACAGGAGCGACAGGAATACTATTTCTCTTTGGTAACATAATGTGATTCTGGCAGGAAATGGAAGAGTCACCCAACTTCCCGCTGGACATGGACTACACAGGGTCTATTGGGTTACCATTCGGGTGACCATTTTACCGAAAAAAGAAATAGTGTGCAGCTTTGACCAAACACCTGTGAATGAAGCCTTACAACATAAAGTCATCTCAAATTTTGCAATCAAGCAGATTATATATATTTTTTATTAATGTCATAATAAATGTAAAAGATATGCAGCAGTGATGAGTAAGGAATAAAAAAAAAAACAAGTCAATCCGATAATTGCACTCTTTATAATCGCAAATCTGCCATTACTGACCTGTGATTCATACACCTCCATCATCGATACACGTAGTTGGAAAGAAGCTGAGATCTGCAGACCGGCTCCTTGTGTTCAAGAACAAATTAAAAAACTAATTTATTAAGATCTATACCTATATATTATCTCAATTATATTTAATAAAAAATAACAAAAAGAATGCATAACTACAAAAGGATTACATGACATATCTCAGATTACAAGGCAAAACTCAATGCCTGGTAATGTAGAAAACATGAATATTCACACCCACACGTGAGGCTTCAGGTCTAAGCAAAGACAACCGGAAACCAGTGTGAACAGTGCACGACCAACAATCCAGACATCACCTAACACTGGAGCCGGATCCTGAATCGGCAGCGTAAATGTGATTAATTCCTGCCGTAACCTGCACAGGATGAGAACTATGAAGGACAAAACAGCTGAATATTACCAGTAATACGAGATCCTACCTGAGCCACAAAAATGTCAAAGCAAATGACACAACATTATTCCGTATTCCAGCCGCCTGAATGAACGTATGATACTTGGAAAGAGATTACAATATTATAATAGACAGCGCACAAATCTATAGGCGTATTCTAGGAATGTTCTATATTAAAAAAAAGTTTAACAACTATCACCTCTTAAAAGGGTTTGTATTCTTGGTCGTTGTTGTAAGGATCGGTCAGCGTATACAGGTGCTTTGACTATGCCATCACCTGATGTATCAGTGGTCCCTGCTGGTAGACAAGGCAATGATATCCCTTTTATCAGTCATCTGATACCGTATTTTTCAGTCTACAAGGCAGACTTCCCTAAAAAAAAAAAAATTGGAGGTGGGGAGTCTTCTGTGTCTGTGTGGGGGGGCTGCAGGAGGCGGCAATAGGGCTTACATGTGTCTGCTGTTTAGGAAAATGAATATTCACTGCTCATAATCTCCCGCCCACCTCTCTATACTGAGCCTGGGCAGAGAGGTGGGATTCTGGGCGGGGGGGAGCAGTGAATATGCTTTGTGCTTTTGCGGTCTGACTGTCTTCAATAAATAGCGCCAGGGGCTCGTACGCAGGCCGCGATCTCAGACGCCATTTTATTGAAGACGGACTTTAAAGTTCTGACGTCTATCAAAATAGCGGCAGCACATGCATCGTATCTTGAGTCTAGTCATCTTAGACTTTAAGATGTGACCATGCATGTACTGCCACTGCCACCATTTTGGTAGAGACCTGAAGACTCATCAGACTGCGATATAATGGCATCAGAGACTACAGGGTTGCGCATGCGCCGTCCCTGGAACCATTTTATTAAAGACAGCCAGACCACAGAAGTACAAAGCATAGTCACACCCAGAATCCCCAGTGGGGAGCAGCGAATATCCCAGCGGCTGTCATTGCTGTAAGTGGGCACACATGGCAGTGACATTATGTGCTGCCCCAAAGACAGAAGCAGGGCTCACGTGATGTCACACTGTCACATGAGCCCCGTAAACGCAACCTCCAACACTGTTGAAATGGCGCTCGCATTGGGGGTGGGGGTGAGTATGGGCTCATTTATTTTACCTGGGGGAAGTATATGGAAACACAGGCAGTTATCCAAGTAGTGGACAGCCCCTTTAAAAGACCAGGATCATAAGACAATTAATGACCACTGATGGCGGTGCATTCACATGATGTAGCCTCACATGACCACTGGGTGACGCTGTACCAACCACACTTGAATGTTGCTGTGGAGGTATGTTACTTTTTTTCCTACTTCATATGGGGCATTTCAGTATTTAATGAACCAGCTGACTAAAGGGTCTTCGGCCTGATTACCAGCACAGACCCCACAACTTGCAGTGGCCGTGCCTGGTACAGCAACTTCATCCCATTTACAGTGATCAGCCACAGCAGTCAAATGTCATATCAGGACATCAAAATGTGTAAGACAGAAGGGCACCGGAGGAGCTAGAACAGTGCACGATTGGCAAGAGGTGTTTTTTTCTATAACATTGTTAACAATTGTCAATAACAATTGTTAAGTTTTGAAAAGCAAGAAATGGCAAATCATTAGGAAAAGGATGTCAGTCTGTGGGCGGTTGCACAAGGTCTATGGAGGAGCAGTGGTGTGTGACCCTGTGCTGCTACTCATTCACGAGTACATTGGGGAACCGCAGGGCCAACGAGCAGGGAATAAACCAGAAAGGAACAGAGGCAGGACCCAACTCCATTATATAAAACACATATAGATTCCCATATGTATGGAGGTGGTGTACAACTCATGAAGGCGAAATTCACTATTCCGGAGACTCCCATATAATGCAACGTTCTCCGAGACCACACACACTTTTCAAATAGAATAATTTTATACTATTCTGATAAAACGATGTTAAGAAAAGAATGGGAATGAGTATGTAATCATATAAGCACATTACCCACAGGCTGACCTTGCTTCATACAGATTACAGCCCACACGACCATCATCATCCGCTCTTCCGTAGAATAATAGTTTCTGGGACTTTGCTGACGGCTCCATTTCTCTCCTGTTCCGGCTCCTTATTATCTGACCGATGTTACATATAGTCTCCCACGCAGGAATATTAGCATCAAATAAATAAATGAATAATCTGCAATCATGCTGTGTTCATCTCAAAGTTTTCAATCAGCGGCAGCAATATGAATGATCGTGCTAAGAGACCGGCGGGGAACACCGGGGCCGGTGTGGAGTGGCGGAGATAGCCTCAGGGGCAGGGATGGTTTTTTTTTTCTTTTTTTACTCAATCCACAGGCAGCATGTGTCAGTCTGTAATCTAAGGCTACATTCACACGGTGCGTTTTTGCAGTGAAGTGCAGTGGTGTTTGGCATCCCAGCAAGTCAATGCATTCCAATTTTGCATTCAGATGCATTCTTTGGCATTGTTTTGGGTAAAAAAGGGATCTCAAATAATGGCATTCATTCTTGGCGTTTTTCCTGGTGCGCTTTTTCCATTGCGCCCATTGTTGAATGTGCTAAAAAATAAAAACCACGTGTATTTGGGATGTATTTCTCTGTGTCACAATAAAATGGTTATTCAAAACAAAGGTTTGGCAAAAAAAAAAAAAAAACGCACCGTGTGAACGTAGCCCAAATATATATTGTTTCACTAACACATCCAGTTTTTGATGCTGCTTTTTTTTAGTAGTTTTTGTCACTTAACTTAGTTTCAGAGGGGAACATATTTTAAAAGCCGCGAGGGCCGAGCCGTACAAGATACTAGTCTGACAAACAGGCACTTGATTTAAAGGGAACATGTCACCAGGGTTTCCCAAAGTGTAACCACCACCACCAAGTCCTCATATAAAGCATTCTAGAATACTGCAGTCCTCAGGCCGATAAGTATAACAAATAAAAGGTAATTTATTATATTCGCCAAAAGGCTGGTCTTTGATCCAGCACCTCCTCTCTTTTGCTTTATGTGGATGACATTTCCCTATGTCATCCACACAGTGTCCTGTATTCCATTCCTGCATACTTCTTTCTGCCCTGAGGAGGGCACAGCAAAGTATTGTAGTGTGCAGGAAAAGTAAAAGAGCACTTGTGCAATACAATATTTTGTGCTGCCTTTGGCACAATAGAGGTCACATTAAGCTAATAATTACGGAACACCATGATATCCTAAATTGATAGTGCTTTCTTTACTGATGCAAGAGTAATTTATTTTAGCATGAATACCATATCTATATTAAAGGGGAACTCTGGGGAGAAAAAAAAAAAAAAGAATTGTACTGTCCCTGTCCTCCTACATGATGAAGCAGAGCTGGACACTGCAGTTCTAGGATCTATAGATCACTTATAAATCAATAAAATCATATCTGCTCCTCACCTCTCACCCCTCCCTTCGGGGACAGAGAAATTCAATCATACATAGTGCTAAAGTTTCAGGGGACAGGAAGATACCAAGTTGATATGGAGGAGGGGAGACCATGGAAGTGCCGAATCAATCAATGCAGTGCTTTGCTTCTGCTGCTGGCCTGATACATGGCAGCACACATTATGCACTGTCATAAGTTGTACAGCAGAAGATCACAGCGTGTATTTCTATCTTCTTGGTGACATGATTGCTATTTGATGTGAGAACACCCCTGTTCTTACATTACATAAGATGTACAGTATATCAGGGGTAGGATTGTACTGTGACCATGGGGCCGGCGGCACCGCCCCCTGCCCATACAGAAGTATGAGGGGGCTGGGATATAAGATGACCCTGGAGCTCCCAGAGTCCACGCATGAGACTGAATTTTTCTGTCCCCTGAGGGAGGGGTGAAAGCTGAGGAGCAGATATGATTTTATTGATTCATAAGAGATCTATAGATCCTAGAACTGTAGTGCCCAGCTCTGTTTCATCATGTAGGAGGGCAAGGACTGTACTAAAAAAAGGTTATCTTGTTGGAGTTACCCTTTAAGGTCTTAAATTTGCAATATCTGAAAACTCCAGGTGAGGCAAAATACATCTGCTGTGCTTATAGAAGTCAGTGGAAAGTCTGTGCACAGCCTCTCACACTGAAGCCAATGGAGGTTAAGATACCGGTACTCATCTATTTGTACAGACTATTGATTTATGGAACAAACCATTCCCTTAAATCACCAAGCAGGCGGCCAGAATATCATTGATTTCTGGATAGCAGAGGATACAGAGGTGCAATTTCTGGCATTAAGGTAGATGAATAAATGGAAATACCACTATTGACTCCAGGACGTAACATCTGATTGAACCAGTGAGAAGTATGGGAGCGGCGGCAGGGCTGGATCGGAGGTGAAGCCCAGTGCGGATTACTCCTTTTACCATAGTTGTGTCACACTGGACAAACACCACATTAACATTGACAAGATGCCAAAAAAAATTCCAATAGCAACAACAAATGTGGTTTAGCTATGATAGGTCTGTAGTGTTGAAATCAAGAGAATTTTTAATGAGCGCAGCTCTCAATCATGGAAATATACCAATGCCGACATTATCATTCCCAGGATAAAAATAAAAGAGCAAGTGACGGAGTGTCCAAGCAACAGAGAAAACAATAATGACTCAACACCTTCCACCTCCAGCAGGAACAATGGGAAAGTCAGCAAAGAGTCAGCAACATTCACTTTCGTGCTAACACATCAGTATACCGTACTTCCTATGTAGATAAGAGCAGAACTGCATGTACACTTCTCTCATGTCTAATAGGAAAGTTAAAGGGGTTTCTCCACAAGGGCTGCCTGCTCCTGAATGACTGCTAGCTCCTTTGGAGAATAGAGCTGGAGTGACAGAGCCTTCAGACCTACCATAGCCCTTTAGCCTAATCTGCATCTCAATACACTAATTTCTCAGTGACGGAGGAGTGGATTGGCCATGTAAAGCCCCCCGTCACACTAAAGGTACCGTTACACGCTTCAATGTTGAAACGATATCACTAACGATCTCATGGGCGCGTGGTCGTTAGGACATCGTTCAGAGATCGTTGGTGAGATGTCACACGCCTACATATCGTGGACGATGCACCAACGATCCAGTGAGCAGCCATCATTCGCACAACCCAGCGAACGATACTTGTTCACTGTTCTCAATAGGGGAAGTCGTTAATGACATCGTTATCGCGGTGTCACACAACGATGAGGCAGGTTGGCTGATCGTGGATCGTTTGATTTGAGAAATATGTTCTCAAATCTGCGACCAACGACCCAACAATTTATCGTAATTGAATCTCGGCGTCACACGCAAGTAGTAACAATGTCGCTTGAACGACTCCAAACCCATGACGTTTGAGCGATATCGTTCACGCTCTCGTACCGTGTAACGGGGCCTTAAGTAAGATCGCTAGTGAGATCGCTGCTGAGTCACAGGTTTTGTGATGTAAAAGCGACTTCGCCAGCGATCTCGCTATGTGTGACACATAGCAGCGACCAGGCGCCCGCTGTGAGATCGCTGATTGTTACATACTGTTCTGGACCATTTTTTGGTTGTTGTGCTCCCGCTGGGCAGCGTGCATCGCTGTTTGACAGTGACAACAACCAACGATCTCAATACTACGCTTCAGAGTGACATATTCCCAACGACCAATGTATCGTTGCTGCGTCGCTGGTGAGATCTGACTGTTTGACATCTCTCCAGCGACACACCAGAGATCCCGTTGTCAGGGTCGCTGGAGCGTCGCCAAGTGTGACAGTACCCTTAAGGTATGGATCGACATGTCTTTAAAAGAGCTTTAGGGTGTAAAATCTTACAGATTTTTTTCCCCCTTTAAAAATTCTGTTCCTTTCAAATGCTTTACGCCAGATGCTCACCTGGGCTATGGCTATGGGACTATGGGGACGTTTCACACTCAGCCCGGATGGTCCTCCTGTGTATGGGTGAGGCTCTGATGGCTGTCGGGCAGATGAACGGCCAAAGCATTACCCAGCCGACACCCATCTAATATCTATGGCCAACAATCCACAGTAATAAATTATTGTACTAAATACAAATCATACACCAAAACCTGAGGGTAGGGGACCCGCACAATGCCAGGGTAAAAACAAAAAGCCGATTCATACATATAGAAGACAAAAGACGACAATCAAAGTTTAGACCGAGCCCATGACGGTCTACTGTAATCTTCAGCACAGGATTGCTTATAATTAGACAGACATCTGTCTGAGCAGAAGGTAACAAACCCCGGTCTGGCAGGTTTTTCAAGGGGAAGGATGTT
Organism: Allobates femoralis; assembly: GCA_033576535.1. NCBI lineage: Eukaryota > Metazoa > Chordata > Amphibia > Anura > Aromobatidae > Allobates > Allobates femoralis. The sequence goes on from JARQOC010000007.1 coordinate 177,047,851, forward strand.
ATACATCAAATGTGTGTATCTCATAGGGATTTAACCCAGGAGACATTTTCCACACTAATAAAAAACGAACCAGGATCCAGCACAGGCGAATATAATCCTAGTTAAACATAAATCTGTTAATGGTAAGCGAGGTGGTTAGGCAACCAAGCGTGATTAGAACACATCCAATGGAGATGTAGAGGGAAATGGAATGGAAATTTGGAGACTTTACCACTTTTCTACAAATATTATTTTTTTTTAAAAATCGCTATAGGATTGTTCACATGTTGCAGTTTGTAGTGATCTTTCCTTCTAGATCGATATAGAAAAGGAATATTCATAGGGGCATTGGTTACCTGGTCATAGGACTTGTAAATTACTGTTCTGTAGCATCTCAAATTACAGGTGGAGTTTCCCTATAAATGTACAAATACCGTAAGATTTATCAAAATGAGAGGACACAATGCCATTATGGGTATGTTATACTGGCCACGTTAAAAAAAAAAAACTTTAATTTTTTTTTATTTTCTCTCCATTGCAAAGATATCGGCTTGTAAAACGTAGGTTAGATTTTAAAGTTCAATATGGTGTTATTAGCAATGTCTGAGGGGGCGTGTACTTCTTCCCCTGCTTGAGGTTGACCAATCATAAGCAGGCAGCATCATGCAGGGGAGAAAAGAACACACCTGCCTATCCTTACTGACCTCTACTGTGTGCTACAGTGCAGAGATACGGCGGAACAGAGTTAGAAGTACTTCACACACTACAACATCGCTAGCGATGTCGCTGAAACATCATAGGTTTTGCGACGTAACGGCAACTTCGCCAGCGATGTCACAGTGTGTGACACGTAGCAGCTATCAGGCCCCTGCTGGGAGGTCGTTGATCGTTGCAAGTTATTCAGGACAAATTTTTCAGTCCTTGATCTCCCGCTGGTCAGCACACATCACTGTGTGTGTGACAGCGAGAGACCAACGATCAGTGTCCTTCCAGGCTGGTAATCATGGTAAACAACAGGTATCTAGGCAGCGAGCAGCGCCTAGTTACTGATGTATACCTTGGTTACCAGCCTTCTCCGCTTCCAGGCTGTTTTCCAAGGTACACAGCGGGTAACTAGGGACAGCGATGTGCTTAGATACCCACTGTGTACCTTGGATACCAGCCTGGAATTGGAGAAGGCTGGTAACCAAGGTATACATCGGGTAACTAGGCGCTGCTCGCTGCCTAGATACCCGTTGTTTAGCAAGGTTTCCAGCCTGGTCCCACTTACCGCAGCCTGTCAGAAGACAGGAGAGGGAGCTCGGCATCATGGAAAGAATAGTTTACGGTATATTCTTTCCACGATGTCGCTGATCCACTGGTCACTGGTGAGTCTGCCTGTTTGACAGCTCACCAGCGACTGCACAGAGACTTTCCAGCGATCCTGGCCAGGTGGGATCGCTGGAAATCTCAGCGTGTAAAGGGGCCTGTACGCATCATTACAAACATCAGATATTATCTTACAGTGCTACCAGCTCTCACCCTCAACCCACACTGGGGTCTGGGGTCTGAAGCAATACATAACTCGGCTGCAGAGCCCTTTTTCCATGATGTGGCTAGTTTAAAATGCTCAAACTGTGAAAGCTCATCTTTAATAATAAGTTTTGCGAATTGTGGTAGAAAATGAACTCAAAAGGGTTATCCACTATTTGGACAACCACTTCTTAAAGCAAGAAAAAATACCAATATCAATTTACTTATTGGTACCTTTGTATAGGCTGTCCAGTGCCTCAAAACCTCAAGGAATGCCTGGATTTTATCAATTCACAAATACTACGTTAACAAAACTTTGCCTTCTGAGGTTCTTTCCTTGGTGTCCTCCTGGCTGGGTGTGTCTGTGAGTTCAGGCACCAGCCATGAAATTCAGTTCCGGGATAGATGACCACTCTACTTTCTTCTGTGCACCAAGAGGACCTACTAAGGGCAGTGGGTTCAATGTACTACTGCAGAGGCACCCCCCAGCCACATCATACATCTGGACATGACAAGCAACTTCTTCAAAGTGTGGTTGGGTGGTGCATGTACAGGAGAACACAATGTATAGATATGAGGAGAGCGGTTATCTAGCTGGATATCCTGGCCGATACCCGACGTCACTGACAAACAGCCTTCATCCAAAAGAGCAGGGGGTCCTAAAGATGGCAAGCTGTATTACCCAAGTTTAGAAGAAAGTAGGGGGGGGTGAGAATAAAAAATAACCACATGCTTTCGAGTCCAGTGCTGTTTCAGCAAGTCAGTCCCTGGTCTGGTAGCATTCATGTGACATTTATAGCAGATTAGTAGAGATGAGCAAAACACTTGTACATTGGTAGGCTAACGAACCTGTGGATTTTTGGATTCAGTGGTGCTGTTTGGGACACTAACTTGACTCTACTCATCATATATAGGGGCAACACACTACAGCAGAAAACTCAGAATTTACCCCCAGTGTGAGCCGATCACACATGCAAGCGTCTTGTACCGGGCCAAGCACCAGGCGTATCGGACCACAGCGCTTTGGACATGTAAATCACCTGCCCTCCAGCCCCGAGCAGGTTCGCTCATCTCTACAGATGATCACCGCAGCCAATAACTAGCTGTTATGCTCACATCGCTTTAAATATCCAAGTTTTGCTCAAAGGAAGAGTGAATGCTCAAAGCCAATATCGAGCACAGATATGGTATGTCACATGAGTGCTGCAGCCTGAGGTCACTTGAGTGACAAGACCCCATACAGACATCGCAGGAACAGTGCAACTAGATTTTTTTTTTTTTACTAAGAGGGTTGACCAATAAATCAATATTATATTCACCCTTTGATGTCTCGTGGAATACAGCAGTACGGGCTTTAATCCTTCATCCTCCCTACTCTATATGCACCATGCTGGGGACTGCACCAGCCATGATATGCTTTTATAGCGGCTGTGACTCTCAGGGTACCGTCACACCTGCCGATGTCGGCGGCGATTTTATAGGCGATGCGGGGCGTAGTCTATCGCCGCCGACATCGCCGATGCGTCACCTGACGTGAATAGGCGAGGGCGACGCATTTGAGTGGTGGCCTGATTTCAGAGCAGCGCTCTGAAACCAAGCGACCACTCTGGGGCGATGTGTACACAGCGCCCCATGTAAACGGGGGGGGGACGGTGATCTCACAGGCGATGGGAGCCATAGGCTCCCATGTTACGGCATCGCCGCTGGGGTTTTTAGACACCCCAGCGGCGCCGCCGCCTGTAAGATCGCCGATGCGTCGCCGAATGTAAACATGCGACGGCGATGCTAGCGGGGCGCCAAAAACGTGTGCGCTCCCACCCGTCACCGCCGACATCTCTGGCGACGTCACCTGGTGTGACGTGGCCCTCACAACCACACAAAGTGAAGCCTCCGATACCTATTTAAGTAATATTTTATCTCTCAGACTCTTCATCCTCCCTACTCTATATGCATCACACTGGGGACTGCAGCAGCCGTGATATGCTTTTATAGTGGTTGTGACTCTCACAACCACACAAGGTGAAGCCTCTGATACTTATATAAAATATTTTCTCTCTCAGACTCTTCATCCTCCCTACTTTAATTTTCTGAGATAATTACCTTTGGGTTTTCATTGGCTGTAAGCCATAATCATCAACATTAACAGAAATAAACACTTGAAATAGATTACTGTTTGTAATGACTATATATAATGTGTTACACTTTATGTGTTGAATTACTGAAATAAATGAACTTTTTAATGATACTCTAACTCTAATGCACCTGTACATAATTTCCTGTTGGTAGCATTGAGGCTGGATGCACACGAACAGTAACAGCAGTCTTGAACACTATTTCCGCTGCGATCGACTATACAAGTACAGTGGATCGGATTTCTACAAATCCCATGCTCACTAGGCTTCTTTTCTATGCAGCGTTATTTCAGCTGTGGCTTAGGTTGCCGGATCTCCGCAGCATGTTAATTTATTGCTGTGGAGTTGGATATGATATCTAGTGGGTGAATGCAGGCAGAAGTCACCCTGCCCCAAACACACAGATCATGGGCACAGGACAGTTGCACTCACCGTGCACTTGCCCACGGCTCCCTTCAGGTCTGGAGACGCACTGTCTCCGGATCGTCTGCACGTACCCCAAGATGCTTGCTCAGTGAATGGCTCAAGAAAAACACACCATCCTTGGAAATGTTGATCCCAAATAAAACATGTGTTGAGCACTGAACTTCTAGAAGTAAGGCAGGTTTCACATCACAGCTTTTGTGATCCGGGGCTTTCTGGTGTTAACTATGTGCCATCCGGTTTCCATCTGTCCGGGAAGATCTGGAACAATTCGGATTTTTCTCCCAGACACAAAAACGTTGCAAGCAACATATTTGTGTCCAAGAGGGTGAAAGGGTGAAAGAAAAAAAATCGGATAAAATCGGATCCGGGACGATCCGGCGCTCCCCAACATGGGAGTCTATGGCGCTGCTAAACTTCAGCACCATCAGCTGTCCCCTGCACAGATTTCAGGACCGCGGCTATCTCCCCGCTAGCCGCGATCTTGAAGTTTCAGCAGCTGTGGCTGCAATTGAGGAATCCGGCTGCAAACCGGACAGGAGGACATATTTGCCCTCCGGTTCTGTTTGCAAATCTGGCCATGGTGCTGTCCGGTTTAGACCGTACAGCTCTGGACCTGATCACACCGCGGTGCGAAGTCTGCCTAAGACACAAGGAAAAGCAAACCAAAAATGTGTTATCAAAATGGAGGAATTTTATTGCCTCACACTATAGTTCAGCCGAGATCAGCTTGATCCGCCCGTTTCGCTATACAGAATGATACTGCCTGGAGGATCTGGGCCGGACCCTGGAAATCTACAAAATACCAGAGAAAACTTAATAGCAAACACCGTGAATCACAGTCAGGATGACCAATCTACATAATGCAATGGGAGGCTAATTAGGCCACTTGTTCTCTAGTGTTCATTCCCCCACTGACTCCTCTCCTGCTTTCCTCTTTCTACACTTTTTTTGCTTTTTATCCCCTTTGCGCCTTTTACCCTTTCCCTTTTCTCCCCCTCCTACAATTACTTTAAGGAACTTATCAAGCACCACTGCTACCAAACGCAAGTGAATAGTTTCAATGATTGAAAGTGAACTATAATCTTGATTTGTTGATATGATACCTGATGCACTCAGTTGGTCCTAAATTTTGAAAATGTTCAATAAAAATGATGAATTAACCTTCATCCATTGGGAAATCCCTTTAGAAAACCACTGTAGCGTTTTGTTTTATTATGAGAGCTGGAGTGCTGCTTCTAAATCTAGGTCCCCTGCTCCCGTTCTTATACTCATCCTCCAGCATTTTCACCTTTTACTGATGCCACTCTGGTCCCGTGGCGCCATCTTGTGCCCGTAACTTCTGATTGTCTGCAAGTTAGAAGTTGTATCACAAGCGTCAAATGCATCTCTATGAGGGCCAGAGCAGGGCCAGAGCAGGGCCAGAGCAGGGCCAGAGCAGGGCCAGAGCAGGGCCAGAGCAGGGCCAGAGCAGGGCCAGAGCAGGGCCAGAGCAGGGCCAGAGCAGGGCCAGAGCAGGGCCAGAGCAGGGCTCCCATAGAGATGCAATGAGTTGTTGTACCTCCAGCGTACTCCATGAAACAGTGAAGCTGCCCACAGTACAAGACATATATGAAGACATATCTGACACTTAGATAGAAAAATGCTGAAAACATTTCGTAAATAAGTTGCAGTCAGCACAACTCAAGTCGGGTGTACTTTTATGATTGTTGTTAGGTCTCGTGACCTCATGGTCCGAGTAAGTGCTGGTATCTCTGTACAACAAGTTCTTTCAGGCATTTATAGTTCCACCTCAGACTAAGCCGGGACTTTCATCAATGAGGAACTGTACAGAGATGGCTTTCATGGCTATGAAAACACAAACACAGCCTCTCGCAGATTACGACACCACGGGCGTCCCTCCACTCCACCTGTCCAGCCGACACCTGGGAGACGTCATGTGAACAGCTTGAGACGCAAGCAGAAATATGTGAACTATTTTTTCAAAGAGGAAACCAGAAGACTCTTCAGACATTTTCTGAGCTTATTACTAAACGACTTGGTGAAAGCTGTAGGCCAACAACTGTGAAGACACCCGATCACCTAACAACTTTATATTGAGGGAGAAGAGTAAAAAGAAGCGAGATTCAACATGTGATACCTGGTAGTGTGTTCAATACCAAAAAAGAAAGTAGCTGTCCATCATTGGCAAAATCCGCCAATGGCTCAATGTGCTTGGGGCACCCCCAAGAGATGATGCCAGAAGGATGGAGCATGGCTGATTTCATACATTTTCCTTGGTAAGTTAAGCTGCCGCCACAGAGGTCTGGCAGCGGCTTCACTGTAGAGCAAACGCTCCTGTATTTGAAAGTCAGGACAGATTACTGCCAGACAAATCATCATATAGCCAACAGGTAACTATTGTCCATGGGGCCTTTAAAGTGTACCTACCACTAGTTTTGGAGGCTCTAAACCGTTCCCGCCACATTTAACAATGTAATTGGGGTTCCTGTAATACCTCAGAAAACTACTTCTAATTTGTCCCACACCAAGTGCTAATTTGGTAGTCCCGTCATATGGGTGTCAGCACATTATGGACAGCTCCACCCCACTCCATGCAAACACCACCCGTCCTGATTGTGTGCAAATGGATAATGTTGCCATGCCATCCGCATAATCCCCACATCCATCTTGCGTCTGTGCATTGGCTCCTCACTGTGCCCTATTGAAGAGCCAGTGATTCCACTGCGTAGGCGTGAGGCTCCGGTGTCACATCAGCTGCACAGTGCCCCAAGTCTCACGCCTGTGCAGTGGAATCACTGGTTCTTCAATACGGCACAATGAGGCGCTACTGCGCAGGCGCGAGATGCAGGTATCATGTGGCTGACATAGCGACGTCGTCCAATTGCACAGTCAAGAGGTGTGGTGTTGGCACAGAGTGATTTCAGCACTGACCACAATCTGCAGACACCCATATGACCGAACCACGAAATTAGCACATGGCGGGGAACAGCATGTAACTCATTTTATGAGGTATCCAGGGGATGTCTGGGGATATAGAGGGGGTTACAGGAACCTCAATTACATCATGTTAAAGGTGGTGGGCAGGGTTTAGACTTCCAAAACTGGTGAAGTGCACTTTTAGGCTACGTTCACACATTGCGCATTTTTGAGCGCTTTTTGCACGCACTTTTCAAAAACGTACAATGTGCCATGTGTCTGCCGGCAAAATCAATGGGAAATTCACTTTGCCGTACAGACACTGCGAAATTTTACGCAGCGCTTTTAGGGTAAAAAGCACCAGCGTAAAAAGAATGACCCTGTCAATTCTTTACACAGCAGCGCCAATGCTTTTTTCACATAGGGAGCGGCGCTGCTTGATCTGATGTCACAGAGGGGGAGGAAGAATCCTGTTCCTCCTTCCCTCTGACATGTGTGACCGCCCCCATTTGGGTTTCACAATGTAGTAAATGCATTGCGAAACCCAAATTAAAGCAAATCAAATGTGTTAAAAATAATTAAGATTAAATACTTACCCTCCGCTGGGTGTTCGGGGAGCCGGGGGCCGAGCCAAGCACACGTATGGAGCTATCAGCACCTTCAGTGACATCATGGGCACTGACTGGCCGCTCGTGATCATGTGATGTGTGCGTCATTTGACGTCACATATCACATGAACGAGAGCGGCCAATCAGCGCCCATGACATCACGGAAGGTCCAGGCAGCTCCATACGTGTGCTTGGCTCATCTCCGGATAACCCGAACAGGCCGTTGGAAGGGTAAGTATTCATTGTTTATTATTTTTAATTCCTCTGCCTTACTTTTATTAAGATTTTGAAGTGTATATTAATACACTGCGAAATCAAACAGGGGCGGTCACACAGGGGAGGAGGAACAGGAATCTTCCACCCCCTCTGTGACATCTCTTCTCCCCTGCACATAATAATCCGCAATGTGTGAATACACCGCTTTTTTTACAGCGCTTTTTTGCACGGCCGCAAAAAAGCAGGCGCGCAAAAAAAGCGCTACGTGTGAACATAGCTTAACAATATGTCCTATATCAGACCAACTTTCATATGGTAGAGGTGGACAAAAATGCTGCGCTGGCGTGCATGAAAGACTGTTCAGGCTTCATGATGGTAATTTTATTTTCAACACATTTTGGAGAATTACGTCCAGGAAATAAAAATAAAATCAAGTAAGGGGTGCAAGGGACAACAGGGATAGAAAGACACTGCCAACTTTTAGAGGGAAAAAAAGGGCACTATTCAGACTACACAGAGACTGAATAAAATCATAAAGAATATAAAACAATCCAAAGATAGCATGGGATGATTGATTGACATCACACGAGCAACTTGAAGATTAGAAAACGAAAAAAGAAAAAGAACAAAAAAAGTGTATTAAAATAAAAAAAAAAAAGAAAAAAACTGTAGATATTAATATGGGTTAGAACCCGTACGAGAGATGTAGGATAAGCATTTTGATTAGGGATGAGCGAGTATGCTCTGCGCTACTCGTTACTCGCACGAGTATCCCGGTACTCGGGATGCTCGGCGAGCACCGAGTACCGCCGAGATGCTCGGACTGCTCAGTAATAATAAGCGATCTGACACACGTACACAGCTCCCTTCAGTGCACACAGTGATCTGCACCTCAGAGAGCAGATTCATTGTTAGGATCCCTCTGGGGGGCACAGCAAGGTGTTGTATGTTGCAACGATTTCAAAAAGCCCACCCTCCCGCTCTATCCCAGAAACACTAGTTTTATAACCGGAAGTCTGTGGGCGGAGCCAGTCACTCATTGACTTACACTGGGCTCGGTGCTCGGCCGAGTACACGAGTATCTTGAAATGCTCGGCCAGAGCACCGAGCACCCGAGCATTTTAGTGCTCGCTCATCACTAATTATGATCCCAAATGGAAGAGACATAAGGGTGGGTTTACACGTTTCAATATCGTTGCGATATCGCAATTCAATGGAGCGGGAGCGCGCATTTAGTGCTTGTTTCTCCCGCATCGCATCGGAGGTTTACACGTTGCGATTTCTGAATCCAACGTCCGTGCGATGTCTACGCCCCCCAACCCAGGAACGACCATTTAACATGGGAGTGAATGGGTGACGTAGAACTTCACATCGGAGTTGGGCTGTCATGGTGGGTTTACACACACCAATCATTGTATCCAATATCTGAACCAATCTCTGGTTGCAGTGAAATCATGGACAGATTGCTCCATGTTGTACACAGCCACAAAATGGAACTATGTGTCCATGATTTCACTGCAACCAGAGATTGGTTCAGATATTGGATACAATGATTGGTGTGTGTAAATTCACCATCACACAGCACGATCCGGCTCCAATCTCCATTCAATATCGGAGCATTGAATAGCACGCTCATTCAATCCCCGATATCGCATTGACATCGTTCCTGCATCGTATTGGACGTTCACACCATACAACGCAGGAACGATATCGGCTCCAACGATCGAACCACGTGACTTTTCATTGAAATTGGACGCCGATATCGCAACGTGTAAACCTGCCATTAAAGCATCATCTCTATAGCTCAAATCATAAAGGGAAATGGATTAGAAGGAATGTATCATGATGTGCAACAAAGATCTATTGTGTATTATACATTAATTGCATTTAAAGGTTTTGAAAGAAAATAATATATACAAAAAGACAAGTTAAAAATGTGCAAAATAGAAAAGTATGTTAAACATGTTCAGAGTGGAGTGTAATATAATAAAGTAATATCACGTTTAAGGCCCTGTCACACAGGACGAGATCGCTAACAAGATCGCTGTTGCGTCACAAACTTTGTGACGCAACAGCGCTCCCGTTAGCGATCTCGTTATGTGTGACATGCACCAACGATCTGGCCCCTGCTGTGAGATTGTTGATCGTTACACACTGCTCTGGATCATTTCTACGTCGTTGCGCTCCCGCTGGAAGTGCTACATCATTGTGTTTGACAGACAATGACAATGATCTCAATGCTACGCTAAGGAGAGACAATTTCAACAACCTCGGTATATGGGCCACGTCACACACACAGATATCTGTGCAGATATTGGTCACAGATCTCTGGTTGCAGTGAAATCGTGGACACATTGTTACATTTGTACACACCCACAAAATGGAACAATGTGTCCATGACTTCACTGCAACCAGAGATCTGCGAACAATATCTGCACAGATATCTGTGTGTGTGACGTGGCCCTAATTCTGGATCGCTAGTGCGTCGTTTTTCACATCGCTTGAGAGATACCTGTTAGACATCTTACCAGCGATGTGAAAAACAACGCACCAGCGATCTCTGCACATCGTTATCGTGATCGCTGGTGCGTCGTTATGTGTCACTGGGCCTTTAGGAGGTAAGGGAATCAGGTATCTTGATGGTGTGATGGGCAAAGGGGGTCAGGAGAGCTTAATCTGACCCTGATGCTGGGGTCCCTGACTTTCCCTGATCTCGGAGGTACCCCTGATGGTGAGGAGTTCCTAACTGCCACCCTGAACCCAAAACTCCCGATTAGCCCTAGGCTGAAGGCTCCTACCTCCACCCACGGGTCAGGGATCACAGCGTCTCCCACGGCAATATACCGTAACTCCAGGAGAGGCTTCAGCACAGTAGCAAGACTTCTGCTCAGCTCAATGACCAAGAGTCAACTAAGGGCCGCTTCACACTGTGGCGTGATCCGGTCCGGTTCTGTCTGGGAGGCCCCTGACAGCCGCGGACTGGATCAGCACACAGGACTGGGGGGCTATTATGCCCTCCGGTCCGGTGTGCAGCGCACGCAGCTGCAGCCGCTGACAGGTCAGGAACGCGTCGCCCGCGGTCCTGACTTATCAGCAGAGGGAACTGCGTGCGCTGCACACGGACCGGAGGGCATAATAGCCCCCCAGTCCTGTGTGCTGATCCGGTCCGCGGCTGTCAAGGGCCTCACTGACAGAACCAGACCGGATCATGCCGCAGTGTGAAGCGGCCTTAACTCTATAAATGGCGTCTGACAGAGGAGAGGGAAAGCTATTTAAAACCAGGGGGAGGGGATTCCAGGTAAGTCACACTTCAACCACTCAACCAGCAGCTGAACATAAGAGTGAATGCAGCTCTGGAGCACATCACAGGAGTCAGGACCTTCACACCAATCCCTCATGCAACCCTTAAAGGAAAACAACACATACAGCAGCACCAGCGATGTCAGCGCAAACTAAGGCCCATTCACACACTGCTTTTTTGCTGTGTATTTTTAAGCACAAGCTCATCACAAACCAGGAGTAGGTGATTAAACATATAAGTGGAGCACTTGTTTCTATAAGGGCTCGGACACACTCATCAGAGTTTCACTGAGGAGACTCTGAAAGGGCTGGGGCAGTGACCTGAACGACTTCTCCCTATCTGGACACGGGCTGTCGGCTGATGTGTTTTTGTGCAGCCCAGACTCCCCGTCCAGAGAGGGAGAGGCATCAGGGTCACTGCTCCAGCCTTTTCAGAGTCTCCTCAGTGAAACTCTGATGAGTGTGTCGAGCCCTAATAGAAACAAGTGCTCCACTTATATGTTTAATCGCCCACTCCTGTTTGTGATGAGCTTGTGCTTAAGAATACGCAGCAAAAAAAGCAGTGTGTGAATGGGCCTTAAGCACATGACAAGTAATGAATCAGGTGTTCCATTGATACAAAGAAGAAATATGGGAAAAAGAATAAAGAAGATCTGTATAATCCATTCATAAGATATGGTATGTACGTATATACTGCATATAAGCCGAGTTTTTCAGCCCAAAAATTGGGCTGAAAAGTCCCCCCTCGGCTTATACGCAAGTCACTGTATACAGTATACAATGTATACAGTATACAGTGCCCCCCCCACCATCAGTATACAGGCCCCCCCCCTTGTGTAGCAATCTGTAAAGGAGAGATTAATATACTTATCCTGCCGCTGTCCGCGCGCTATCGCGCTCCACCGGCTTCATCCAGCGTCTTCCGTCTTCTTCTGGCTTCCTCCAGTGGCGCAGGCAATGACTCATTGTCTGCGCGCCAGAGGAGGAAGCCGGAAGCCGGAAGAAGACGGAAGACGCTGGATGAAGCCAGAGGAGCGCGATAGCGGCGTCAGGACAGCGGCAGGGATAAGTATACTAATCTCTTCCTTTACAGGATTGCTACACAAGGGGGGGGCTGTATACTACCACTGGGGCGGCTGCTGTATACTACCACTGGGGCGGCTGCTGTATACTACCACTGGGCGGTGCTGTATACTACCACTGGGGCGGCTGCTGTATACTACCACTGGGGCGGCTGCTGTATACTACCACTGGGGCGGCTGCTGTATACTACCACTGGGGCGGCTGCTGTATACTACCACTGGGGCTGCTGCTGTATACTACCACTGGGGCTGCTGCTGTATACTACCACTGGGGCTGCTGCTGTATACTACCACCGGGGAGGCTGCTGTATACTACCACCGGGAGGCTGCTGTATACACATGCTGGGGCTGTATACCTGTGCTGGGGTCCACCCTCAGCTTATACACGAGTCAATAGGTTTTCCCAGGTTTTGGGGGCAAAAGCAGGGGGGTCGGCTTATACACGGGTCGGCTTATACACGAGTATATACGATATATGGTGTGATTTTTCTAGTCCATGTTGACCACAATGTCCTGGCAGCTTGACATAAGACTAAAGCCTGGGTTACATTCTTCAATGGTCGAACGATCCAACCAACGATCCGACTTGACCTACATCGCTTAAACGTCGTTCAATCATCCCTAGTGAGGTGCAACACGTACAGATATCTTTAACGACACAGCAACAATTCCGCGACAAGCAAACGATACTTGTGGTTGTTTGATTGCCTACGTCCTTCAGTTCTGAATAGGCGAAGTCATAAACGACATCAGTATCAAGGTATCACACAGCGATGCTGCAGGTTGGATGGACGATCATCGCTTGGTTCGCTGATCACAAACCTCCGAAGAACGATCAGCCGACTTATTGATCGTTTCTACTTGTCACAGGCAACAACGTCGTTGCTCCACCCAAAAAGCCGTGACGTACAAACGATATTGTTAATGATAGCGTAGCACTTAACAAGCCCATAACCTTCTTCGGAGCCCATGTGCATGCTCCCCAAGTTATTTCCCACGGTTTGAACTCATGTTACCTCTTGCAGCATGCACGGTGGTCTATTTTCCCATGGTCTGAATGAACTCATGTTACCTCTTGGAGCATGCGCGGTGGTCCACTTTCCAACAGCCTAAACTCCACTCATTTCTATGCATCAGCAAGATGCTGTTTCTCGCGATCAGTTAACCACTATAGTACTGTACACCAACACTCTACACACCAATTTTTTTTAACAAATACTTTACACACCATGTCTTATGAATGGATTATACAGATCTCGCTTTTTTTCCTATTTTCCCACGTTACATCTCTGTTGTTTCAAGGGAACACCTGATTCACCTCTTTATTATATTACACTCTGCACATTTTTGACAAGCTTTCTATTTCGCACATTTTTAACTTGTCTTTTTATCTATATTTTTTCTCTTGCAAAACTCAATGTAATTTACGAATACACAATGGATCCCCAGATTTGATCTATGCCAAGCTTAGTACGTTCCATCCAATCCTTTTCCCTTTAATTTGCCTCTATGATTTGAGCTGTACAGAGGACGCTCTTAGATCTCTTCCCTTTGGGATCACAATGCTTATCTCTACATCTCTTGTACGGGTTCTGACCCATCTACAGTTTATTTCTTCTCTTTTATAAGGGTCCCGTCACACTTGGTGACGTTCCAGCGATCCCGGCAATGATACAACATGGAAAGGATCGTTGGAACGTCACTGGCGAGATGTCAGAAAGTCAGATTACTGAAGACGCAGCGATGATACGGTGACCCATATAACGACCTCGGCAGTCGTTGGGACCTTGTCGCACTGCAGCTAGTTTGATGACTCAGTTGTACGTGGCTGAGTTCTGAGTCGCCAACGAGGTCGTTGTTAAGGGTCAAACACAACCGATGCATGCTGCCAGCGGGAACCCGACAATCGAAAAATGGTCCAGGCCATTCAGACACGATCGGCGATGTCACAGGGAGGCCCGGTCCAACGCTACGTGTCAAACATAGCAAGATTGCTGGCGAGGTCACTGTTGCGTCACAAAACCTGTGATGCAATAGTGATCTCGCTATGCGTGACGGGGGCTTAAGGCTGAAAACACGGTCTGAGAGGCATGCGAGATACCCGCACGAGTCTCTCACGACTCACCTGGAACGGCCCCGGTCTCTCTGGACAAGAGCACGTCAGCTGCTTGTGTTTCTATGCAGTCCAATTGCTCCTGTCCAGAGAGACCGGGGCCGTTCCGGGTGAGTCTTGTGAGACTCGTGCAAGTATCTCGCATGCCTCTCAGACCATGTGTTTCCCGCCTAATACACATTTTCCTTTTTCTATGCTTCTCCAAGTCACTTGTGTGTTGTCAATCACCCCATGTTCCTTTTGGATTGTTTTATATTCATTATGATTGAATCCGGTCTCTGTTGTATGAATCACGCGCCCTTTTTTTTCCCTAAATGTGGGCAGTGACTCATATGTTCTCCTATTTATATCAGTGGTGTGCCATGCACCCCTTATGTGATTTTGTTTCCTGATAAGGTAGGTTATTCACCAAAACACGTTGAAACAAAACCACGTCATATCATCGCCTGGACTGTCTCATCCCTGGTGGCGCACCATTTTTGTCACCGTCTTGTACCATATGAAAGTTTCTTCCTGATGGGGCTGCAACAGCTGTGTAATGTGGATAGTGGTTGTGACTTACCACCCTCTAAGGTGACCCCTTCTTATGCTTCACTATACTCTACTTACACTGGTAAGACCCTATTTGCGCTGCTATATTTTTCTGTATCAGACGAAAGCACAAAGAAAATGAAGAGAACTTCTATATGATTGATCTATCCTTAGGAGAGGTCATCAATATCAGATAGGTGCACGTCCGCCCCCCAAAAACAGCACACAGGCCTTTCTTGGATACTGAAGCTCAGCTCCCATTCACTTCAATAATAAATTGTCCTAAAGTGTCAAGGACAATAAAATCAAGTGCAGTTCACTTCCCACTGACAGCCTCTATTGAGGCTTCATCACTTTTAGCAGAGATTTGACAGTAAAACGACAGAACGGGTATTGCCTCCATGGGTGTGTAAAGGAGTAACTACTTTCGAGTGCTGTAACTTTTCAGAATAAGCTTCCTGCGTGCACACGATGAATAGCCCTGTGTTGCCATTATAGGACTTGCATACTTCATTTTCACCATTTTCCCCTCTGCAGCTCTGTGTCTCTCTCATTTGCAATTGACGCTGAGCTGGTAAGAAGAGACTAGTTAGTATGAGGTCTCCTACGTGGAGCCCAGTATAAAGAGATTCCTGCTCTTAGATCGTACCAGAAGACGCATGGAGAAAAAAATAAAGAAGTGCTGAGCAGTGTATATGTGAATCCAGCTCTGGGATGAGGTCAGAGCTCAGCACAATCTTTGTGTCTCCCTCTGCAAAGACTATAGTAGGAGGTGTAACCTGACCACTCACTGCGCTGCCAGTCAGTTTTGTCAGAGGCACAAGGCTACAGTTTAGATTAGGTTTCATTCAAAATTGGATGAGAAGTTTAGAGAGAAAAAAGATAGGAAGTTTCTCCTAAGTGTAGAGAGCAGCAGATTTCTCACATCTGAGACGTTCTAACGTTTCTTATTCACAAGTATTATTGATTTATGGGTCACCGGCAATAATTGAATATTTAAATGGATAGAAGAAGGAGTGCTTTTTTTGTTTACGAGCATATGAAGAATGATCATAATTGATAACAGACTGTATTAGCCCCATAATGACTCCTGCCAGAATACTCACTCGAGAGCAATTTATAAGGCTGCCTTCACATTTGCGTTGGCAAGCGCAGCGTTTGTTGCGTATGCATACACGCGGTTAAAAACGCATGCAATCGGTGGCGAACACTGCGTATTTTGTCCGCAGACAGATGCGCAAGCCTAATTTAAAACGCTGCGTTTGCTTGCACATGGTTGCATTTTCTGCATGCGTACAGAAAGATCAATACTGTTCACCAGGGAATGGACATAATCACTTTTATAGAGGCTGTCTGTGGGCTGGAATATGGGCGGCACATGGGAGGGACTGCAAGTCTGTTTATGCTCATGCGCAATGAGTTGTACGCATGCGTATCAAATGCTGACATCCGCAAGACCTTGCGTTCCCATACACAATGCATTGTTTATGCGCATTCGTACACATGCGGATGCTTGCAGAATTTTTGACCGCCAAAAAATGCAACGTCGCGTTCGAAGGGCGCGGAAATTCCATGCGCATGTACGCATATGCACACAAACGCATGCCTACGCATGTCACTGCGGACAAATGCGTACTCCATGTTAAAGGTTCATCCGCAATACGCTTGCGAATTTAATATTTGATTTCTGCAGCGTGCGCTGCACTTGCAAACGCAAATGTGAAGGCAGCCTAAAAGAGGATCTGAGCGAGGGGTACAAATGTCGTACCTCTGAACTGAATCTGTGACCGCTTTCCATCTATATATTGAAGATCCTCAAAACATCTGATTAGTAGTAATTCCTTTTTCCTATATGTTGCCACTTGCCAAGGGAGGAGCAGCGGCACGTGCCAAGCTCACCCTGGATGCGGAGGGTAGGGCTTTCCATTAGCTTGTTAATTGGTCACACCACTTTGCCAACGATATCAAAGTGTTTTCTCCAACACTGTACAATCATTAGCAATCATGGGTCTGGAGCACGAGCTACAGTAATACTGGCAAAATAGCACAACCAGTTAAACTATATGAAAGCTCTGCCCATCGCATGAACACAAAGTTTTATCCATACAGAGTCATCATTAGGGTCTCTAATCCCCACTTTATTTGGACTCTGAGCGCTCCGGGGTGGGGAGGGGGCGATAGTCAACCAAATGACTACAAGGTAAGCACTTATCTTGTGTGTATGGGGAGGGGGGTTATTCCTATGAATAGCTGATTATACCCTTTTGCCCCATAAAATCAACAGTTGCGAGATACCACAAAGGACAAAAGTGATGGATCCTTATCACCCCAACACCATCAGTACATATTTGGCTGTTGGGGGGCCCACAGGTGTCACTCAGGTGTATGGGGCCTTTAGTAAAAGGATAATGAAAATCCCTTAGCGCCCACTTAACTCTATTGCCTATGGGTGTCAGACAACACCAAAGAACAATAGATCAGTCAATTAGCGTCCTCCTACCTTTATTGTGCAGGTCTATTCTGATTTAGGAGAAGACATAGCCTGGGGGGAGATTGTTCATCAAAGGAAATACTGGAAAGAAATCCTGCCCCAAAGCCTCACATTCTCAATGTTATCTCAGATCTCCTGCTGGGAGAACCAACACAACCCTCACACCTAATGGCAGAAAGACATTACCTTTTGTAACCAATAGAAAAGAAATGCACTCTTATAAAAGTTCTGTTATATTGATGGATCCCAATGATTTATTGATCATTTGCAATCAGCAGGCAAGTGTTCTCCATTATCCACCGCCCTAGAAAGCATGGCAGCGATCGCCGAAAGAGCAAAGCCCTTGTTTGTTGGACGATCTATCATAATTGTCTATATTTCGATCGTAATCATGCTTGAAAAAGACCTGATATAGGTTGAAATGTTGCACCACAAGGGGCTACATTAAAGCCGTCATCTTGGATGAATTTTTGGACTGCTGCCTGGTTTTTGGGAAGTAGAATTGTTTATATGCAAGAAGGAAATAAAAAAATTACACATATTATATATATTAGATAGTAAAATTGCCAACAGGGCTCTCATTCCTCTTGGTATGTGTTGATCTGCGCTACTATAATGTCTGATATATTTCCCTATATATATGTATATACATACAAACACATACGAACGTGCAGCCAATATAGACAAAGCATACAATCTATTTTAATCGGCAGCCCATCACCCGTGATACTATATACGGACAGGACAATGTGTATATAGTGTTGATACACTTCATGTGCGGATCAATGATTATCCCATCTCCAGTAACGAGCACTGATTGATTATCATTTACTGACCTTCTTAAGGGCCTATTAAGGCCGGCGTCACACCACGGCGAAATCCGATCCGGGCCCGTCAGGGGTGAACCTGACAGCCCCGGGACTGGATTTGCAAACAGAACTGGAGGGCCAATTACCGGTATGCCCTCCGGTCCAGTGTGCAGCTGGATGGCTCATTTGCAGCCGCTGATAATTCAAGATCGCGGCTATCGGGGAGCTAGCCACGGTCCTGAACTGTCAGCAGGGGACAGCTGGTGGTGCTGAATTTAAACGCCGGCCGGCGCTGAGCTTCAGCACCCGGCATGTTATGGGGGACCGGATCGTACCAGACCGGGAGGATCAGCTTTTTTTCTCCCGGACACAAAAATGCTGCATGCAGCATTTTTGCGTCCGGGAGAAAAATCCGAATCGTCCCGGACAGATGGAAACCGGAAGGCAGATAGCTGCCATCCGGCTCCATTTGGCCCCATAGCATACTATGGGGCCGAAATCCAGTCCGGGGCTGTCAGGTTAACCCCGACAGCCCTGGATCGGATTTCACCGTGGTGTGAAGCTGGCCTAAGGCATCCATACCAGTCAGGCCAAGAATGGATGGCTAAAACAAGGACCGGTCACAGCTCTCCTGACCCGAGCATGACAGCTTCACATATTTCTATGTACCAGAAGACAACTTGTACATTGGTATCGGAGATCAGACCAAAAGCATGTCGCTGAACATGGATGGGCACAGAAAGATTAATAATACGACTGTTTGTCCCCGTACAATATAACATTATTAGCAGCACGTCTCTAATACACAGATGAGCTGCCGATAATTATTGTTTGCTAATGTAAATGATCCAATCTCCAATAAACAAGCGTTAAGCTCATTCATTAGGTGATCAGAAGTATCTTCACAACTAAGAACAAACACTCAATCATTGATTTTATCTATTGAACTTGGGCATTATGTAATGGGGTTCCTCGTGCCTGGCATGCAAATACTTCAGTGAGGAACAAACTCTAATGTCACCTAATAAAGGTAGCAATCCTAAAAGTCATAATCCACTCTTTAACAAACCTTTTAATATGACTTAAGGCCCCGTTACACGTTGCGACATCGCTAACAATATTTTTGAAACGTCACCGGTTTTATGATGTTGCAGCGACCTCGTAGCGAGGCCGCTGCGTGTGACATGTACCAACGACCAGTGATCAGCTCGCTGATCACTGGTAAATGACCAGGGCCATTTTTTGATCATTGGTCTCCCGCTTGGCAGCCAGCATCAGCGCGTGTGACAGCGAGAGACCAACGATCAACGACCTCCCAGCACCGCACAGCACACTCTGGGACGCTGGTATCCAGGGTAAACATCGGGTAACTATGCACAGTGCTCTGATTAGTTACCCGATATTTACCCTGGTTACCAGAGTTCTCGCTGGTGAGTCTGCCTGTGTGACAGCTCACCAGCGATCAGATAACGATGTCCCAGCGACCCCATCGTTGGTCGAATCGCTGGTACATCATTATGTGTAACGGGGCTTTTAGCATTTGTTCCAGATCAGAACCCCAAACTGCAGACGCTGCCAGGTATAACACATGAGCTGCAGCACTTATCTGAACGCTTTATGGGTTTTCCAACCACTAAAAACAATAGTCAAGTGGTGAAGAAGTCAAGAGAAAGAGCAGATTCTCTTAAAAGTAACATCTTGGTTTCCCGCAGGAGCTGCTCTAAAAGCAATTCCTAGAACTGCTGCAAACCACATGTATCAGGTGCAATGTGTCAGCACAGTTTGCTTGTGGCATGAAACTGATAGAAGTTTATAAGATCTCCCAGCTAAACCGCTCATATGATATCAACATCTCCTGAACCCCCAGCATCAGGTCACAATCATAGGTTGTCAGACATGAAGAGCTGCCCACTTTGGAGACCTCCTTCTACCAATATGAACACTGCCCTACAACTAACCTACTTGTCAGCTCCTGCAGCATTGGGCGGCAGCTCCTGGCTCTCAGTTGGTTGTCACCTTTGGACGCCCCCTTTAATACAGTAGGAGCTCACTTAGACACACTTGTTTAGGGATGGCAGACCCTCAGAAGGTTGAGATCACATTTATGTTGTGAATTTTTGCTTTTCACTTCCATTGATCAGCAGAGAAACAGAATGAAAATGAAAGCACTGACCGGTGTGGAGAATTTATACTTATCCATTATCTAGATGCCATATCTTGTAGGGGTTATCAAGGTCAAACATACTGACGTCCTACCTGTTGGAGGTCATCAAGATTGGATCAGTGCCAGGGACATCTCTCATATACAGAGAGATGGACGGGGCTGCCATGTTCTGCTTTGTACATTGCTTATATTCCGGGTACCAGAGGTCAGATATTGTATCCTATGTATTGGTCATCGATTTCCGTTCTGGGCAATCCCCTTACTGATGTGTGTACACTGCTCTCTGTGCTACAATATTTCATCAGGAAGATGGCAGAACAGAGAATAGAAGGGTCCCATGGGCTGGACCCTCTATAATGTCCTGTCCTAGAGAACAGCAATAAAATCTGTCACTAAAGCAACAAAGTATTGGCTGTCCCTGAGCCGTCCCATCTGACCCCACACTGATGGACGGTGCGGCCTCATCACGATTGTGTCCATTGAGGGCCAGGCCGATCAGAGCCCCGATGGGCAACACACGTTAGTTTAGAAGTGGACCTGGTGTTTGGGGAGAGCCTAAGGCTATGTGCCCACAGGACGTTATTCCAGCAGTTCATAACACAGCAAAACCGGTCCTGGTTTTAATGATCTCTAGAGTCCCTGCCAGGAGATTTGCTGCGTTCAGGTCCTGCATTTTTATTGTTTTTTCTGAAGTTAGGATGCTGCGCTTTTCCAGCATTTTTGCCATTCTCCACAGCAAAAACGCAGGAAAAACAGTGCATGATCAATCTTTGCCATCCGCAGCAAAACCAGAGGCATTTGAGACTTGTTGACATTTGCAAAACCAATGTGTGGGAACAGCGTTTCTGTGAAACAGATTGGTCTTGCTGGGAAGCTCAACCGCAGGAACAAATTAACATAAAACCAAGGGTAAACTGCATGCAGAAAATGCAGCAAGAACACAGGAAAAACGTCCTGTGGGCACATACCCTTAATCACCTCTCCAAACACTGCCATCCTTCTTTCAAAAGCGAAGGGAACCCCGTCACTACAGATCCTCTCAAAGAGAAGGGAACCCCGTCACTACAGATCCTCTCAAAGGGAAGGGAACCCAGTCACTACAGATCCTCTCAAAGGGAAGGGAGCCCCGTCACTACAGATCTTCTCAAAGGGAAGGGAACCCCGTCACTACAGATCCTCTCAAAGGGAAGGGAGCCCCGTCACTACAGATCTTCTCAAAGGGAAGGGAACCCCGTCACTACAGATCCTCTCAAAGGGAAGGGAGCCCCGTCACTACAGATCCTCTCAAAGGGAAGGGAGCCCCGTCACTACAGATCCTCTCAAAGGGAAGGAAACCCCGTCACTACAGATCCTCTCAAAGGGAAGGGAGCCCCGTCACTACAGATCCTCTCAAAGGGAAGGGAACCCCGTCACTACAGATCCTCTCAAAGAGAAGGGAACCCCGTCACTACAGATCCTCTCAAAGGGAAGGGAGCCCCGTCACTACAGATCCTCTCAAAGGGAAGGAAACCCCGTCACTACAGATCCTCTCAAAGGGAAGGGAACCCCGTCACTACAGATCCTCTCAAAGGGAAGGGAGCCCCGTCACTACAGATCCTCTCAAAGGGAAGGGAGCCCAGTCACTACAGATCCTCTCAAAGGGAAGGGAACCCCGTCACTACAGATCCTCTCAAAGAGAAGGGAACCCCGTCACTACAGATCCTCTCAAAGAGAAGGGAACCCCGTCACTACAGATCCTCTCAAAGGGAAGGGAGCCCCGTCACTACAGATCCTCTCAAAGGGAAGGAAACCCCGTCACTACAGATCCTCTCAAAGGGAAGGGAACCCCGTCACTACAGATCCTCTCAAAGGGAAGGGAGCCCCGTCACTACAGATCCTCTCAAAGGGAAGGGAGCCCAGTCACTACAGATCCTCTCAAAGGGAAGGGAGCCCCGTCACTACAGATCCTCTCAAAGGGAAGGGAACCCCGTCACTACAGATCCTCTCAAAGGGAAGGGAACCCCGTCACTACAGATCCTCTCAAAGGGAAGGGAACCCCGTCACTACAGATCCTCTCAAAGGGAAGGGAACCCCGTCACTACAGATCCTCTCAAAGGGAAGGGAACCCCGTCACTACAGATCCTCTCAAAGGGAAGGGAACCCCGTCACTACAGATCCTCTCAAAGGGAAGGGAGCCCAGTCACTACAGATCCTCTCAAAGGGAAGGGAACCCCGTCACTACAGATCCTCTCAAAGGGAAGGGAACCCCGTCACTACAGATCCTCTCAAAGGGAAGGGAACCCCGTCACTACAGATCCTCTCAAAGGGAAGGGAACCCCGTCACTACAGATCCTCTCAAAGGGAAGGGAACCCCGTCACTACAGATCCTCTCAAAGGGAAGGGAACCCCGTCACTACAGATCCTCTCAAAGGGAAGGGAACCCCGTCACTACAGATCCTCTCAAAGGGAAGGGAACCCCGTCACTACAGATCCTCTCAAAGGGAAGGGAACCCCGTCACTACAGATCCTCTCAAAGGGAAGGGAACCCCGTCACTACAGATCCTCTCAAAGGGAAGGGAACCCCGTCACTACAGATCCTCTCAAAGGGAAGGGAACCCCGTCACTACAGATCCTCTCAAAGGGAAGGGAACCCCGTCACTACAGATCCTCTCAAAGGGAAGGGAACCCCGTCACTACAGATCCTCTCAAAGGGAAGGGAACCCCGTCACTACAGATCTTCTCAAAGGGAAGGGAACCCCGTCACTACAGATCCTCTCAAAGGAAAATCCACCATCTGACATCATAAGATGAGGACAGGAGGAGGTCACCTGGACAAGAATCCCATAGGGCTGCCTGGCAGCAGATTCCGGATGAAGATTCCCCTATTAAAGGGACAGGGCTCAAAGTGAAAGCACAGGTCATATGATGGCAGAACTACAAGTCCCAGCATGCAGTGGTGCCGTCCCCGGGGTCAGTGCTGCCCGGCAGCCTGCTGTGCTCCCCGGTAATGATGAGCAGGCCCAGGCTGCACACAATCCCCCTCCTCCCGGATCCTCCTCTCCAGAAGCCCCGGAGCGCAGGACCGGCCGGAGCCCGCACAGCCCCCGGTACCTTGGAAACCTTTCCCGAACCTCTGCGATCACAGAATCCCGGCTCTTCCCATCCAGCCCCGCGTCATACACCGCCGGGGGTAAGGCGTGCAGCTCCGGTACAGCTCAGCTCCGGTCCAGTCCTCCAGTACAGTCCTCCGCCAGCACCGACACCCGGACTCCCCGCCTCCGTACACACTGCGGCCGCTGCCACCATACACCGCGTGACGTCAGCGCGCAGGCGCAACACACTTTTAACCCATTGCTTGTTGCTGGCTCCTCGCCCCGCCTCCATCTACAGCCTGAGGGTCATGCCCAGGCCGGGGTCACCTGGGGTTGTGCTCGAAGCTGGGGTCACCTGGGGTTGTGCTCGAAGCTGGGGTCACCTGGGGTTGTGCTCCAAGCTGGGGTCACCTGGGGTTGTGCTACAGGCTGGGGTCACCTGGGGTTGTGCTCCAAGCTGTGGGTCACCTGGGGTTGTGCTCCAAGCTGGGGTCACCTGGGGTTGTGCTCCAAGCTGTGGGTCACCTGGGGTTGTGCTCCAAGCTGGGGTCACCTGAAGTTGTGCTCCAGGCTGGGGTCACCTGGGGTTGTGCTCCAAGCTGGGGTCACCTGGGGTTGTGCTCCAGGCTGGGGTCACCTGGGGTTGTGCTCGAAGCTGGGGTCACCTGAAGTTGTGCTCCAGGCTGGGGTCACCTGGGGTTGTGCTCCAAGCTGGGGTCACCTGGGGTTGTGCTCGAAGCTGGGGTCACCTGGGGTTGTGCACCAAGCTGGGGTCACCTGGGGTTGTGCTCAAAGCTGGGGTCACCTGGGGTTGTGCTACAGGCTGGGGTTGTGCACCAAGCTGGGGTCACCTGGGGTTGTGCACCAAGCTGGGGTCACCTGGGGTTGTGCTCCATGCTGGGGTCACCTGGGGTTGTGCTCCAAGCTGGGGTCACCTGGGGTTGTGCTCCAAGCTGGGGTTACCTGGGGTTGTGCTACAGGCTGGGGTCACCTGGGTTTGTGCACCAAGCTGGGATCACCTGGGGTTGTGCTCGAAGCTGGGGTCACCTGGGGTTGTGCTCGAAGCTGGGGTCACCTGGGGTTGTGCACCAAGCTGGGGTCACCTGGGATTGTGCTCCAAGCTGGGGTCACCTGGAGTTGTGCTCCAAGCTGGGGTCACCTGGGGTTGTGCTCCAAGCTGGGGTCACCTGGGGTTGTGCTCCAGGCTGGGGTCACCTGGGGTTGTGCTCCAAGCTGGGGTCACCTGGGGTTGTGCTCCAAGCTGGGGTCACCTGGGGTTGTGCTCCAAGCTGGGGTCACCTGGGGTTGTGCTCCAAGCTGGGGTCACCTGGGGTTGTGCTCCAAGCTGGGGTTACATGTGGTTCCCTTGAGTCTCCATGGTCCCCTCTTTGCTTTAGATTTTTCTTCCCCCCTATTCAATTCCTATATTCCCTTCCATTTTTTGGTCATTACAGATGGATTCAGGGCACAGATGCAAATTGGATATCTTATTTTTTGCCGATATATTTTTATAAAAATATTGTAAATGATTATGATGATCAGTGACCCACGTCTACAGCCCATAAGGTACCTTTACACGCCGCCACAACAGGATGCATACAACCCGCTACAGGCTACAAATGTAGCTTGTGGCGCCAATATCGCCCGTAGTAGCGGCGTCTGAAGACGGGATGACACAGCCGGCTACAGATACCTCTGTATCCGTGCACTGCCCATAAACAGATGGCTACATCGCCGATTGTAGCGAGCTGTATCGGCGTGTAAAGAACCCACAGAAGGGAACTGTGGACACCCGGCGATGTAGCTGCAATGTAGCTAAGGCGTCACCCAGGCTCCGTGTTACCGCGCCCCATCTGCGATCATTGGAGGAAGCTCCTGCGTTGCGATTGGTTGTCGCCGCACAGGGCGGCATATTTAAGGAGCTGACCAGTCACACTACACAATTGCTCGGGCGTCATGTATTAATCAGCCTCCTGCGATGCCTGCCCAATCATGGTATTATTGCTTTGTCCTATCAGCGTACGGACGTCTCGTAATCCACAATTGTAGCACGCCTATGTGCTGGCCCTGCTGCACCAGGTACGCCCATAGTAGCTGTTCGTAGCGGTGTGTAAATGAGCTACAGATGGCTACTTGAGACACCCGGCGATGTAGCTAGCTGTAGATGTAGCGTCGCGTAGCGCACCTTGTGGCGGCGTGTAAAGGAGGTGCGTTTACCGTTTGTAACCGTTTGAGCGTGCTCGTGCACGTGAAGTAGCCGTTGGTATCCATCCTGCAGTGGCGGCGTGTAAAGGTACCATTAGTTCTGGTAGGAAGACATCAGCTGCAGTCACTTATATCACTTCCATATTTTTTATGGCAGGGGCAGTATAGTGCCTCTTCTTAGGCCGGCTTCACACCACGGTTTTGATCTATCAGGTTCTGTCCGGTGTTTTGCAGGAAGCACCGGACAGAACCTGACAGCTCCGGATAGAACAGAATTGGAGGGCAAATATGACCTCTGGTCCGGTTTTCTGCCTTAATCGACAGATCGCAGGGTTCAGGAGCTGTCCCTGCTGAAATGTCAAAATCGCAGCTAGCGGGAGCTGGCCATGGTCCTGAAATATCAGCGGGGAGCTCTCTACATTGCTGAAGTTCAACGCCAGTCGGCGCTGAACCTCAGCACACGGCGTCCAGGAGCCGGACCGATTTTTTGTCTAATCCGGCGCCATAGACTCCCATGGTAGGGGGCGCCAGATCCGGGAGGATCTGATTTGTTCAGATTTTTACCCTTGAACAGAAAATCGCAGCAAGCACAAAAACCCGAATTGTCCCATATCCTCCTGGACAGATAGAAACCAGATGGCAAATAGCCGAAATCGGATCCGGGGCTGTCCGGTTCACACCGGACAGCCCTGGATCCCCAAAACCGTGGTGTGAAGTTGGTCTTACAGATGGCGCAGGATAGTTCCTCTTCTTGCAGACAGGGCAGGTAGTGCCTCTTCATACAGACGGGGCAGGATAATGCCTCTTCTTACAGACGGGGCAGGTAGTGCCTCTTCTTACAGATGGGGCAGGTAGTGCCTCTTCTTACAGACGGGGCGGGATAGTGCATCTTCTTACAGACGGGGCAGGATAATACCTCTTCTTACAGACGGGGCAGGTAGTGCCTCTTCTTACAGACGGGGCAGGTAGTGCCTCTTCTTACAGACGGGGCGGGATAGTGCATCTTTTTAGGGTGGCTTCACACCACGATTTTTACCCTGTCAGACTGTGTCCGGTGCCTTGCAGGAGGCACCGGACACAGCCTGACAGCTCTGGACAAATAGAACCAGAGGGTTAATTTGCCCTCCGGTCCTGTTTGATGCTGGATGCTGCAGAGCGCAGCTGAGGTAGCTGTCCCTGCTGAAATGGTGCTGAACCTCTTCACAGGGGACAGCTCCCTGGTGCTGAAGTTCAGCATAGCTCATGCTGAACTTTAGCAACTGGCATCTGGTTCCTGGATCCTCCCGTATCATGGCAATCTGGTGCCATAGACTGCAATGTTAGGGAGCGCCCAATTGCCCTGGATTTGGGAGGATCCGGGATGATCCAATTTAGGAAGATTTTTCGCCTCGGACACAAAAATGCTGCAAGCGAAGCATTTTTGTGTCTGGGAGAAAAATCCAAATACACCCGGATCCTCCCGGACAGATGGAAACCAGATGGCAGCTATCTGCCATCCGGCCCCATCGGGCTGTATTATGGTAAAATCGGGTCCGGGGCTGTCTGGTTTTCACCAGACAGCACCGGATCTGATGGTGCCATGGTGAGAAACCAGCCTTACAGATGGGGCAGGATAGTGGCAGCTCCTACAGACGGGGCAGGATAGTGGCTCCTCCTACAGACGGGGCAGGATAGTGGCTCCTTCTACAGACGGGGCAGGATAGTGCCTCCTCCTACAGACAGGGCAGGATAGTGCCTCTTCTTACAGACGGAGCAGGATAGTGGCTCCTCCTACAGACAGGGCAGGATAGTGCCTTTTCTTACAGACGGGGCAGGATAGTGCCTCTTCTTACAGACGGAGCAGGATAGTGCCTCTTCTTACAGACGGGGCAGGATAGTGCCTCTTCTTACAGACGGGGCAGGATAGTGCCTCTTCTTACAGACGGGGCAGGATAGTGCCTCTTCTTACAGATGGGGCAGGATAGTGCCTCTTCTTACAGACGGGGCAGGATAGTGCCTCTTCTTACAGACGGGGCAGGATAGTGGCTCCTCCTACAGACAGGGCAGGATAGTGCCTCTTCTTACAGACAGGGCAGGATAGTGCCTCTTCTTACAGACAGGGCAGGATAGTGCCTCTTCTTACAGACGGGGCAGGATAGTGCCTCTTCTTACAGACGGGGCAGGATAGTGGCTCCTCCTACAGACAGGGCAGGATAGTGCCTCTTCTTACAGACGGGGCAGGATAGTGCCTCTTCTTACAGACGGGGCAGGATAGTGCCTCTTATTGCAGACGGGGCAGGATAGTGCTTCTTCTTACAGACGGAGCAGGATAGTGCCTCTTCTTACAGACGGGGCAGGATAGTGCCTCTTCTTACAGACGGGGCAGGATAGTGCCTCTTCTTACAGACGGAGCAGGATAGTGCCTCTTCTTACAGACGGGGCAGGATAGTGCCTCTTCTTACAGACGGGGCAGGATAGTGCCTTTTCTTACAGATGGGGCAGGATAGTGCCTCTTCTTACAGACGGGGCAGGATAGTGGCTCCTCCTACAGACAGGGCAGGATAGTGCCTCTTCTTACAGACAGGGCAGGATAGTGCCTCTTCTTACAGACGGGGCAGGATAGTGCCTCTTCTTACAGACGGGGCAGGATAGTGGCTCCTCCTACAGACAGGGCAGGATAGTGCCTCTTCTTACAGACGGGCAGGATAGTGCCTCTTCTTACAGACGGGGCAGGATAGTGCCTCTTATTGCAGACGGGGCAGGATAGTGCTTCTTCTTACAGACGGAGCAGGATAGTGCCTCTTCTTACAGACGGGGCAGGATAGTGCCTCTTCTTACAGACGGGGCAGGATAGTGCCTCTTCTTACAGACGGAGCAGGATAGTGCCTCTTCTTACAGACGGGGCAGGATAGTGCCTCTTCTTACAGACGGGGCAGGATAGTGCCTCTTCTTACAGACGGGGCAGGATAGTGCCTCTTCTTACAGACGGGGCAGGATAGTGCCTCTTCTTACAGACGGAGCAGGATAGTGCCTCTTCTTACAGACGGGGCAGGATTGTGCCTCTTCTTATAGACTGGGTAGGATAGTGCCTCTTCTTGCAGACGGGGCAGGATAGTGCTTCTTCTTACAGATGGGGCAGGATAGTGCCTCTTCTTACAGACGTGGCAGGATAGTGCCTCTTCTTACAGACGGGGCAGGATAGTGCCTCTTCTTACAGACGGGGCAGGATAGTGCCTCTTCTTACAGACGGGGCAGGATAGTGCCTCTTCTTACAGACAGGGCAGGATAGTGCCTCTTCTTACAGACGGGGCAGGATAGTGCCCCTTCTTACAGACGTGGCTGGATAGTGCCTCCTCTTACAGACGGGGCAGGATAGTGCCTCTTCTTACAGACGGAGCAGGATAGTGCCTCTACTTACAGACGGGGCAGGATAGTGCCCCTTCTTACAGACGTGGCTGGATAGTGCCTCCTCTTACAGACGGGGCAGGATAGTGCCTCTTCTTACAGACGGAGCAGGATAGTGCCTCTTCTTACAGACGGGGCAGGGTAGTGCCTCTTCTTACAGACGGGGCAGGGTAGTGCCTCTTCTTACAGACGGGGCAGGGTAGTGCCTCTTCTTACAGACGGGGCAGGATAGTGCCTCCTCTTACAGACTGGGCAGGATAGTGCCTCTACTTATGGTGGGTTTACACGCTTCAATATCTTTGCGATATCGCAACTCAATGGCGCGGGAGCACGCATTTAGTGCCCGTTTCTCCCGCATCGCATCGGAGGTTTACACGCTGCGATATCGGAATACAACGTCTGTGCGATGTCTACGCCCCCCAACCCAGGAACGATCATTTAACATGGGAGTGAATGGGTGACGTTTCAAATCGCATCGTAGTTGGGCGTTTACACAGCACGATCCGGCTCCAATCTCCCTTCAATATCGGGGCATTGAATAGCACGCTCATTCAATCCCCGATATCACATTGACATCGTTCCTGCATCGTATTGGACGTTCACACCATACAACACAGGAACGATATCGGCTCCAACGATTGAACCACGTGACTTTTCATTGAAATTGTACTACGATATCGCAACGTGTAAACCCGCCATTAGGCTGGTTTCACACCACAGTTTTTTCACTGATCAGGTTTGTGTGTCAAAACCAGGAGTGTCTTAAAAACCTAGAACAGGTGTCATTCTTTCAATTATAGTTTTTCTCTGCAAGTTCCTCTCCTGGTTTTGACATACAAACCTGATCGAACCTGATCAGGAAAAAACTGCAGTGTGAAACCAGCCTTAGGGCCACGTCTCACACACAGATAATTGTGCAGATATTGTTCACAGATCTCTGGTTGCAGTGAAATCATGGACATATTGCTCCATTTTGTGGCTGTGTACAAATGTAACAATGTGTCCATGATTTCACTGCAACCAGAGATCTGCAAACAATATCTGCACAGATATCTGTGTGTGTGACGTGGCCCTAAGGCTGGCTTCACACCACGACGCAGTCCGGTCCGGGGCTGTCAGGCATGAACCTGACAGCCCCGGACCAGATCAGCACACAGAACCGGAGGGCCAAATGTGCCCTCCGGTCCTGTGTGGAGCCGGACGCAGCTGCAGCTGCTAATGATTCAGGACTGCGGCTCGCGGGGAGCTAGCCGCGGTCCTGAAACAACAGCGGCGTGCAGCCGTTGGTATCCGGTTCCCGGATCCTCCCAGACCGGGGCAATCCAACCCCATAGGCTCACATGTTAGGGAGCGCCGGATTGCCCCGGATCCGGGAGAATCTGGGCGAATCCGGGATACGGGTTTTTGGGGAGATTTCTCTCCCGGACACAAAAACGTTGCAAGCGCCATGGTGTGAAGCCAGCCTTACAGACGGTCCTGGAAGTTCTGGACAGTTGGTGACCCCAGATCAGGGCTCTTTGCAGTACGAGCTGCAACTTCTGTTGTTACGTTTTTGGGGCCCAGGCTGACAACTTGTTTTTTCCGTTTTGGTGTTCAATTAAACATTATAATAATTTGCTAGTTATTAATGATTTATAGTATCTTATTTTTAGATTTTAGTTACGTTCCCTCTTTATTTCATTGTATATACAGTGATACCGTGTTGACATTAGTTATCATCGGTTTCGTTTTTTGACGTTTTTGGGTTTTTTTTCCCCATGAAAAATGTGTCTCAGTTTCATTGGTGTGATTTCATGACATACTGCTAATTTTGCAAGAAATAATGGTGACCCACTAGATTCACCTTGCAAACAATAATATCTGCACCTGGCTCCCCTCCTCGCTGTCTTCCATTTGCCAAAAAGAGTGTTTAGAAAAATAAATGCATTGTTAAATGTTTATTTATTCATTACATTAGTCTTTTATATTCATTTTATATTAATTTCTTAAAGGGAACCTGTCAAGTAATTTATGCCCCTAAACCTACCACTACTTGTCCGTGCAGCTTCCCAGTACATCCCTAAGCATCCCTGTCTGAGCTAAAGGTAAGGTATAAATGCGGAAAAAAATGCTATTTATAACATACATTTTCCATCATCGCCACGACAGCACCACCTGAGAGAGAGGACCGCCCATCCAAGACAGGAAACCTCTGAGATAAAAAGGCGGGACCTCTCCTGGACCTCAGTTTAGGTTTCCTGTCTTGGAGGTGGGAGACCTCTGAAGCTCATGCAGTCCTGGCCTGACCCGGTAGCTGGAAGAGCTGTCCTTACCTAGGCAGTGGCTCCAGACTTGGGTTCAGAAGCTCCTCCACGGGGTTCCCCTGCGGTGGTGGAGGGCACGGGGTCTGGAGAGGGCCACCAGCGGCCGGTTCTCGGCCCTTGTTGCCGCCCGGGGGTCGCAGCTGCAGGGTTGGTGGCTGCCCGGCACGCCTGTGCCCCGGGTGAACAAGTTCCTTTTCCTGGCTAGGCGCAGCGTGCCTGGGTCTGTGAGGGGCCTGGGAGCGGTTTCCCGGCGGCAGCTTTCAAATTTTGCGCCGGGATCCACTACTTCCGGTTTCGGGCGCGGACCGGAAGTGACGCTCCGCGCCTGCGCAGTACGGCCCAAGATGGCGGCGCCCAGCGTTCGGCGGCTGGGAGACGCTGCAGCCGGAGGTGTGGGGCAGTGCATGGAGGGCGGCGCCGGCCACAACGGAGGGATGGAGCAGCAGACCCTTGAGACACCCGACCCAGGGGAGCACCAGCAGGCTGTCAGCCACAAGTCCTCTCAGAAGGGGACCAGGCAGGATGTGGACCCGAAAGCCCCCCGGAAGTCGGTATGCCTCTGGTGGGTGAGTGCCTTCGGGCTGTGATATCTGTATTTACACCGCCTTCTTGCTTGTTTTTAGGACGGCAAGAAAAAGGCGGCTAAACTAAGGCATAAAGACTGTGCTATCTGCAAAGTCCCTCTTCCAGAGGATTGTCTTAAGGATTTGTGTGCCCCTTGCATTGAGGACACTGTACGAAGCGCTATTCCCAGTCTGGCCTCTAGCCTTAGGGACTTAGTGAGGGAAGAGCTAAAGTCCCTACAGAAATCCGGGAAGGATAGGGGGCGTAAGAGACAGAGGTCCCGGGCCTCTTCTTCTGGTTCTGACCGTGCCGCTCGTAGTTCTCACAAGGGGAGACGCAGGTCTCGTTCATCCTCGGCCTCGTCCTCCTCCTCTTCCTCCTCCTCGGGGTCTTCCTCCTCAGATGGTAGTGGTGCTGGGAAGTCCTGTTTTCCCCGAAAAGACACAGATTTTTTGATTAAGGCCGTTTGTTCAACTATGGGGTTGGTGGATGCCCGTGACCCCTCTTCAGTGGAGGATTTAATGTTCGGTGGTCTGTCTTCCAAGAAGCGACGGACTTTTCCTTTGAATCAGCGAATCCAGGCTTTGATTGAGGATCATTGGGCTAAGCCTGATAAGAAGGGCGCTCTCTCCCATTTGGCTAAAAACAAGTACCCCTTTGACGAGGAGGCCACTACTTCCTGGGATAGATCCCCCAAGCTTGACGTAGCGGTGGCCCGGGTGTCTAAGCGTTCCTCTCTTACCTTTGAGGATTTGGGGAATTTGAAGGATCAGCTAGACAGGAAGGCAGATGGCTACTTGCGTAGTTCCTGGGAATCCACTGCTAGCATCTTTCGTCCCTCAGTTGCGGGTACATCAGTCGCTCGGTCCCTCATGATTTGGTTGCAGCAGTTGGAGGCTCTGGTGAGGGACGAGGCTCCTAAGGAGGAGATCCTGTCTTCCTTTCCTTTGGCTCTTTCTGCGGCGGCTTTTCTGGCGGATTCCTCTGCTGACTCCCTGAAATTGGCGGCGAAGGCTACGTCCTTCTCTAATGCTGCTCGTCGGGCTTTATGGTTGAAGGCCTGGCCCGGGGATGCCCAATCGAAGTCGAAGTTGTGTTCTTTGCCTTGTGTGGGTGATTTTCTGTTTGGCAAGCCGCTGGATGAGATCTTGGAACATGCTAGTGACAATAAGAAACATTTTCCCGCTGGCCTTCCGGCTTCCACCTTCCGTGGTCGTTCCTTTCGTAAGCCGCGGTTTGCCAGGCGGAAGTCCCCTCGTTGGACCCGAGACTCTTGGGCCGACAAGAGAGACAAGAAGGCGGGTTTCTTGTTCAAGGGTTCCTCCTTTGACAGGAAGCACCAGTCTAAGTGACAGCTCGCTCCAGGTGGGAGGAAGGCTTGCCCACTTTCTCCCATCCTGGTCCGACATTGGGGCTTGCGATTGGGCTCTCGGTGTCCTCAGAGAGGGGTTGACACTGGAGTTCGCTTCGGCTCCTGTGGGGTCCCTAGTGATTACGTCTGTCGGCAGTCCGGAAAAATGCAAGATTCTGATGGGCGAGGTGCGGGCCCTTGTGAAAAAAGGGGTTGTTTCCCCGGTTCCTCCGGCCGAATGCGGCAGGGGGTTCTATTCCACACTGTTTCTCGTGCCAAAGCCAGACGGCTCGTTCCGGACGATTATAAACCTGAAACGTCTGAATAGCTTTCTGGTCCAGCATTCATTCAAGATGGAGACTTTGAACTCAGCAATCAGGCTATTGTTTCCAGATTGTTTCATGGTAGTACTGGATCTGAAGGATGCATACTATCATGTTCCGGTTCATCGTCGCCACCAGCAGTTTCTGAGGTTCGCCCTGTACATGGAGGGCTCCCTCTGCCATTTCCAGTTTCGGGCTCTCCACTTCGGGCTGGCAATTGCCCCTCGGATTTTCACGAAGCTGCTGGCGGAAGAAATGGCTCACTTCCGCCGTCAGCAGATTTTGATTGTTCCGTATCTGGACGATCTGCTGATTGTGGGGGACTCCAGGGATCAGTGCCTCGCCCGTCTGCAGATGGTTCAGTCTTCCCTGGGTCAGTTGGGCTGGATTGTCAATCTAGAAAAGTCCAGGCTGGTTCCCGACACACGTCAGCTGTTTCTGGGGATGATTCTGGACTCACAGTTTCAGCTTTGCCTCCTTGTGGAAGACAAACAAGTGCGTCTCCGGTCTTCCTTTTCTGCAGCTCGGGCTTCCCGTGAGTGACTTTGAGGAGTGCTATGTCTCTCTTGGGCTCCCTCACGTCCTGTATCCCGGCAGTCCCCTGGGCACAGTTGCACTCTCGGGCCCTTCAGTGGGAGATTCTCCAGCATCAACGTGGGTTGGGGGTGGCCTTGGACGCATCGTTCGTTCTATCCCCTCCGACTTTAGATTCTCTGGGGTGGTGGCTGGTCCCCGAGCACCTGTCCGTGGGCGTCCGTGGGGTTGTCCGGTCTCCGACGTACTCACCAGTTCCTGGGGATGGGGGGCCCACCTTCGGGACCTGTCCACTCAGGGAGCCTGGGACTCACGCCTCTCCAGGATGTCGTCAAATATGCGGGAGCTCCTGGCAGTTTGGGAGGCAGTCTCTGCATTCCTTCCTTCCCTTCGGGGGCGCCATCTAAGAATTCTCTCCGACAACAGTGTGTTGGTGGCTTACTTGAACCATCAGGGAGGCACCCGGTCTCAGGCTCTCATGGGCGTTACACAGGACATTTGTCAGTTGTTGGAAGACCATCACGTTTCCCTCTCTGCCCTTCACATACGGGGGGTGGAAAATTCCCGAGCGGATTTTCTCAGCAGGGTGCAGCTCCGACAAGGGGAGTGGGCTCTGGATCCGAGGGTTTTCGATCAGATTGTGGACATGTGGGGCCTTCCGGAGATGGATTTGTTTGCAACTCGGGAGAACAGGCAGGTTCAGCGGTTCTGTTCTCTGAATCCCGGAGACCGGCCCTTTGCTGTGGACGCTCTGCTGATCCCCTGGTCCTCGGGTCTTCTGTATGTCTTCCCTCCCTTAGTCATGATTCCTGCAATCCTTTGGAAGGTCAGGGAGGACGGGGCCAGACTCATCATGATAGCGCCCTTCTGGCCCCGGAGAGCTTGGTTCTTTTGGCTCAGTCGCCTGTCCGTGCAGGCTCCTTGGACTCTCCCCCCGTCCCCGTCTCTCCTGTCTCAGGGGCCGATCCACCATTCGCAGGTCTCGGGTCTCCGGCTGACGGCGTGGAACTTGAACGGCGGCTCCTGTCGCGTAGGGGGTTTTCGGACTGCCTTGTTCGTGCACTGATGTCCAGTCGGAAGCCGGTTACCACCAATATTTATGGTAAGGTGTGAAGAAATTCCTGTTCTCTTCGGGGGCGAGTCCGGAGGGGGAGGCTCCTGTGCCGGCTGTTTTAGAATTCCTCCAGAGGGGGTGGGAGATGGGTCTCTCTGTCAATACCCTGAAACTCCAAGTTTCGGCCTTGGGGGCCCTGTACCATTGTCCCCTCGCTGGGTCTTCTTGGGTGACGAGGTTTATTCAGTCCTGCAAGCGGGCTACTCCTGTTCCTTGTCCGAGGGTGCTCCTTGGTATCTCAATTTAGTTCTTGATGCCTTAACCAGGCCTTCCCTTTGAGCCTTTATCTTCTGCTTCTCCTAAGGTCTTTACTCTGAAGGTGGTCCTGTTGGTGGCTTTGACGTGGGCCAGACGTATTAGTGACCTGCAGGCCTTGTCAGTGGTGGGGCCTTATACTCAGATTTTGCAGGACAGGGTCATCCTCCGCCTGGACCCTTCCTTTCTTCCCAAGGTGGCTACCAAGTTCCACA
Organism: Allobates femoralis; assembly: GCA_033576535.1. Lineage (NCBI taxonomy): Eukaryota > Metazoa > Chordata > Amphibia > Anura > Aromobatidae > Allobates > Allobates femoralis. Next base: position 177,083,449 of record JARQOC010000007.1, read on the forward strand.
GGATGCAGGAGATTGTCCTCCCTTCCTTCTGTGATCATCCTGCTAATCAGAAGGAAGAGGTTCTCCACACGTTAGATGTCAGGAGGGCGTTGCTTACCTACTTGGATGAGTCCGCTGCCTGGCGTCAGTCCCCGTCCCTCTTTGTTTCCTTTCAGGGGCCTCTAGGGGTAAGGCAGTGTCCAAGGGTACCCTGGCTAGGTGGTTGCGGGAAGCCATTGCTCTAGCTTATTCTTCTAGTCAGGTGCCGGTCCCGGTGGGCCTTAATGCACATTCCACCAGGGCGGTGGCTACGTCCTGGGCTGAGAAGGCTGATGTCCCCTTAGTATTGATCTGTAGGGCTGCTACTTGGTCTTCTCCTTCTACTTTCTTCAAGCATTACAGGCTTGATCTTTCTTCCACCGAGGAGGTGACCTTTGGTAGACGGGTTCTGCAAGCGGTGGTCCCTCCCTAATTGTCTTTTCTCTGAAATCTCTCAGGTGGTGCTGTCGTGGCGATGATGGAAAAATCTAAATACTTACCGGTAATGGGTTTTTCCGGAGCCACGACAGCACCACCGCATCCCTCCCTATTGCCTGTTGGTGTGGTCACGTTTGGGGGGTTTTGAATTGTTGATTTCTTTTGGTGGTGGTTGTGTACTAATGATTGTTGGGTTCCCCTCTCCGGTCTCTGTAACCATAACTGAGGTCCAGGAGAGGTCCCCCTTTTTATCTCAGAGGTTTCCTGTCTTGGATGGGCGGTCCTCTCTCTCAGGTGGTGCTGTCGTGGCTCCGGAAAAACCCATTACCGGTAAGTGATTTAGATTTTTCCCCTCAGTTATGAGGCATGGTCTAGACATGTGGGCCTTCTCTCCGGGTCCATTTTCCCCCTTCACTCCATGTCTTTCGCCCATTGGGTGTGATAACCTAATTTCCATGCACGCTCCCAGTGTTTGAAATCGATGGGCCTCCTCCCTGGTATGAGGCCTCGGTCACATCATTTCCGATCCTGCTCATCGTTGGGGGTAATTGTGTGGAGACAAGCAAACTTCTTGTCTGCTGGCTCCCCACATAGCTCACTATCCGCTGCTCTCACACATAGTGCTGGCAGACACTGGACACTCCCACACACACAGAAAATACAGCTTACTAAACAACACAGAAAAATGCAAGAAAATAAGTCACATGGCACAAAAAAGCATTATCTTAGCTGCTATATGACCCATCATTACCAACCAGTGCAGCATTGTGTTTTGTTTTTTTTCAATGAAATGACATTTACACTTTAAGGTACAACATCTTAGTTAAACAATAATATGATTTTTTCAGTGACCAACAAAATGTAAAGATCTACTTACAGGTGCACCTTAATGAATTAGAATATCATCAAAAAGATCATATATTTCAGTAATTCAATACATAAAGTGAATGTATATATTATATAGAGTCATTACAAACAGAGTGGTTTATTTATGTTAATGTTGATGATTATGGCTTACAGTCAATGAAAACCCAAAGGTCATTATCTTAGAAAATTAATGTAGGGAGGAATAAGGGTTAAAAACTGTGTTGCCATATTCCACAAGAGATCAAAGGGTGAATATAATTATGGGCCTCACCACATTCAGAATACCAGCCCCCATCTGCCTGGGTTTTAGCTTGGCTGGTAATCATAAATATTGTGAAGCCCCCACATTTTTTTTTCAATTATTTATTTAAATAATTAAAAAATTAATAATGGGCTACCCTGTATTTTGACTGTCAGCCAAGGTAACGCCAAGCAACTGGGGGTGGCAGCTCGTAGCTGTCTATTTTATCTGCACTGAGAATCAAAAATACAGCAAAGCTTTAAGTCTTTTTTTTTTAATTATTTATTTTTACACTACTATGATGTTAATGGGTGAGGATTGCAACAGCCAATTACAAATGCTGTTGTGGCGCCCCTGAGGGTCCTGTCGCCACAGAGGTACTGCACCTCAGCCAGAGGTGTGGTACCCCACTCTCAGGTAAAGAGGGGAGCCCACCCGGCACCCAGACACCCACACCTGACACAACACCACCCAGGTCCTGGGGTTTGAACGAACCCTGTTTAGGGAGGACCCCATCCCAGACTGAGGGTGTGGGAGGAGGAAGAAGATAGGTGGAAGACAGGAGGTAGGAAGACAGCGAGAACGAAGGAGGCTCTGTCATGAGCAGACGTGTGTGACCGAGGTCCTGGGGACTGGAGCTCGTCCCAGGACAGAGAGAGAGGAGAGGACAGACAGAGAAGCCGGTGATGACTTAAGAGACTGAGAAGGGGTCCCAGGGACACGGGAAGTGAGTGATCCGCCCGTGGCACCCGTATCCACGCTGACAGTGATCGGAGCCGGGTGGAGGGACCGGGCGGAAGAAGAGGGACGGGCCGCGGACTTGTGGAGTGACTGAAGGACTTAACTAATAAACTGGGGACCAAGGTATCTTCAAGTGCCATGGTCCAACACCACACTCATTTGCCAGAAAGGTAGCCACAGAGGGTCAAGGGGACTAGGAAGACGTTGTCCAACAGGACCTGGGGCCACTGGATCGGGACACGGAGTGTGAGGCGCGGGGTTGAAGGGTGAGTGCCAGCGCAGAGAGTCGACCAGAGTGAGGAACTTAAGAAAGGGGTATGGGTAAAAGTGTCACCGAATGACCCGAGAATTGCCTGGAGTCTGAAAACTGAGAACACAGTACTTCCTGGACCACTGGAACTACCTGAAGGTGTACTGAAACGGTGAGTAAAATCAAGAGACTGCACCTAGCTGTGTCCTCCAAGTTATTTACTGCGCCGCTGCCCATACAACAACTTTATAGACTTCCCTGGGGTCCTCCGCACTACCTGTGGAGAGCAGAACCACCTAAGCTGCATTACCAACGGCCCCAAAGGATCTGTACTGCAGCGTTGGGCATCCATTCAAATTGCCAAAAGCCACGGGTGGCGTTACAAATTCATTTCCCATATAAACTGCTCCCCCCCATTTTATGACACCGCCGGGGTCTTGGAACCGGGTCACAACCTGGAGTAACCTGGAGACGGGCCTATCTAATCTAGCATCTACCCTGCAGATGCTAAAATGAATGAGCTGTTTCCAGGTTACTCCCACAGCCAATCAGGGATGCCCACTCTCTATGACAACATCTGTGATTGGCTGTCGTGCCCCTCACCAGTGAATAATCAGGAAGTTAATGAGAATCCCCGGAACTACAAGCGTACGGACTGCGGTAAGTATGAGCTGATGTTTAATCAATGCTTTCTTTCTTTTTACAGCCCCCAGCCCCCATGCCATAACTTTAAAGTCCACGTTTGGGGTTTGGATCAAGTCCGGTCCCGAACTCAGACTTTAAAAAAAGCACGACTGGGTTCCCCGAACTCGAACATCGGCGAGTCTATGTGGGGGTCTGATAAAAAATTGGGCAGTGGCTGATGTTCATATGGATGTGTAAATGCACCATTAGGCTAAGTGCACAAGAGAAACAACAGATATTACTATCACAATGTATCAGTCAATAATATGAATGCTTATAAGCACAAAAACAATACATAACCAACAATACATAAGCATATTAATAAAAAATGGTATATACAAAAAATATTTAAAGTGACCTATGCGTTATCTAGCAGTGTATTTTGTATTATAAATTACTAGCTGGGTGCCCGATGCACATGCATTGGGATTCTAGAAGAGCGAGTCTCTGACTCGCAATGGCCGCTTCGCGGCCAATGCTTCGCGCTGCTAAGGCGACTCGCCATGCCCGCTGCGCGGGCATAGCGAGTCGCCTTAGAACTGCTCGCAATGGCTGCTGCGCGGCCAATGCTTCGGGCGTATCCACATGACAAGGCCGACTCGCAGTGCGAGTGGACTCAGAAGGGGCAAAAAACCCATTAGCAATTATATAATAGATGCTGATGAAAATCTTGCATTGGCACTTCATATTTATATCTATATTGATTTTTTAGAAAATGAGTTTTGTTTAAGGCTGTGTGCCCACCTGACGATTTTCTGCTGTCAGGTTCTGTCCCGTGTTTTGCAGGAAGCACCGGACAAAACAGAACCGGAGGGCAAATATGCCCTCCGATCCTGTTTTGTGTCGTAAGCAGCGGCTGCCGCTGTCCAGTGCTAAAGTTTCAGCATAGCGTCTGGAGGGGAGCTCTGCAGGTGCTGAAATTCAGCAGTGGCTGCTTTTAGCAGCCACCGCTCTTTCAGCACCCGATGTCCGAGAACCGGTCCGAATTTATGTTGGATCCGGCTCGATCCGGTGCCATAGACTTCCATATTAAGGGGCGCCGGATCCGGGAGGATCAGATTTTGTCGGTGGCCCCAGATACAAAACATGCTGCAAGCTTCGATTTTGTGTCCGGGGCAAAAAACAAAATCTCCCAGATCCAGATGGACAGACAGCAAAACGGATGGCAAATAGCTGCCATCCGGCGCCATAGGGATATAATAGGGGCCAAATAAGATGCGGGGCTGTCCCAAATATAGTGGTTTGAAGCCGGCCTTACCTTGCAGATGTTAGGGATCTGCAAGGGAAACACATGCCTGCAAAGTCAATGAGAATTCGGAAGTGCTGTGCACACATTCAGGTTTTTTTCCTTGTAGATTTTGGTGCATCATTTCTGTGTTTTTCCCTGTGCTTTTCTCGTAGAAATTATATGATGAAAACACCTTGGAAAAACAACAAAAAATTCTTGCTAAATGCTAATAAAGGAGCATATTTCCTGCCAAGAGATGCAGATTTGGTGCAGAAATAATGTGGTAAGTGGCCAAATAGCCCAGGTTTTTTTTATCAGCATAATTTATTATGCAGAACACAAGTCTAGATAATGCACAGGTTTCTGTCCCTTGTGAGTATTGAAACAGCACAAAAAAAAGGCAAATCAGACATTGTAACACAGACGTCCCTGTGCTATGCTGCCTCTCCGCAGCTGTAACACTGGTTTACTCACCATTGTGGCCCAGCCGTATGCCTCCTCCCCCTCCTTGACCATTTCGGTGGTCTCTCACTCCCAGGGCCTGTGCACGCTGTGCAGGTCTTCCAGGAATGTGCCTAAGGAAGGGCCCCTCAGCCTACGGCAGAGAGGCACTAGGTATATAAGGCATCCGCCCTTTAGGGGAGGTGCCTGATCAACTTCATTAGTTTAGTTTGTCTTGGTATCTAGCTGTCAGGTCCTGTCCCTGTGTCCTGCCTTCTCAATCCTGCTTGCTACTGTCGTGCTCTCAGTACCCGTCTTCTCCTGCTTCACTGCCTTCCATTGCCATCCTGACCCCTGCACCTGCCTTCACCAGTGTCTATACCTGTGTCCTTCCCTTGGCTACCAGCTTGCCATACTAGAGACTGTGCCTGCTATACCAGAGAGTGTGCCTGAGTCTTTCCCTGCCCTGGGGGTTAGCTGCCACAGTTTACTCTGTGCTGCAATGGGTCCACTCACCCTCAAGAGCATTAAAGACATAATTTTACACAAACCCCCCAAATGAGCTGGACAAATTTGTTGGCACCCTTCTAAAATTGGGGATAACCAACTTTGCTTCAAGTAAGTTATGCTCTTTTAAACTTATCTGGGGCAAGTAAAATGTGTGGACAATATGAAAATATCACCTGAAACCAGATGAAAAGGGGAGAGGTTGGCTCAATCTTTGTATTGTGTGTCTGTGTGTGCCACACTAAGCATGTAGAACAGAAGGAGGAGAACTGTCTGGGGACTAGAGATTTGAAATTGTGGAAAAATAACATCAATATCAAGGTTACAAATTTATCTCCAGAAATCTTGATGTTTCTTTGTCCATAGAGCGCAACACAATCAAGAAGTTTTCAACCCATGGCACTGTAGCAAATCTCCCTGGACATGGATGGCAGGGAAAAATGTATAAGAGGTTGCAATGCAGGATAGTCCAGATGGTGGATAAGCAGTCCCAATCAAATTCCAAAGAATTCAAGCTATCCTGCAGTTTCAGGGTACATCAGTGTCAGTGCTAGCTATCCAGCAATGGAATGAGGCCTACAAAGAAAAGAACATGGTTCCTACAGTCAAATATGGTGGAGGGTCAAATATGTTTTGGGGTTGTTGATTTTTTTTTTTTGCTGCCTCTGGCACTGGGTCCTTGACTGTCTGCAAGGCATAATGGAAAGGATTTTGGGTGTACAAACAGGACAATGTCCCCCAAAATACTTCAAATTCCCCCAGAAATGGGTGGAAAGAAAGTGCTGGAGAACTCTAAAGTGGCAGCAATGAGTCCGGATATAAATTCCATTGAGCTACTGAGGAGAGGTCTTAAGAGTGCTGTTTGGAGAAGGTGCCTTCACATATGAGACCTGGAGCATGTTGCAAGAGTAGAGTGGTCCAAAATTCCAGTTTAGAGGTTTATGGCAGTTATTTATTACAAGGGGTGTGCAACCAAATCTGAAGTTGAGGGTGCCAACAATTTTGTCTGGCTAATTTTTGGGGCATTGTAGGAAATTATATCCAATTTACTTTTTTCAACTTGTTTTCTTTTGGGGTTGTTCCAGTACACACAAACAAAATAAACGTGTACCAAAACCTAAATTACACTTTCATATATATTTGTGAGATTTCTTTAAACATCGATGTGGCCTAATAAAATCTGTGACATTTTAGGGCTAAAACACAGATCTGTCACATGGCTGTGAACCTAAGGCCGGTATTGCACCTCTGAAATTCATGGTCCAATGACAGATCCCATTGCCCGTAGCAGTTACAGGTCTCCTGTTCTGAAAAGGATTTGAGTTCCTATTGGTTTCGGCTCAGAAATCTTGCAGCCAGTCTGGACTGTGTGATTTGTAGTCAGACTGTGACTGACGGACGTGTGAAACCAGCCTAAGGCCTAACTGTATTGATGGAAAACTGCATCCTTATCAAATCCCTTGCACCAAAGCAAAAGGAGTGTAGCTGCTTTATTCCAGAAGCAGAATGTATGATGTATTGCTGCTCAGCCCCCCATGCAGTCTTTTGACAAGATGCAATGCTATCTTTACAGGGTGATGATATGTTTTTCTCATTTTTGACAGCTCCAATATTTAGGGAAAATGAGATGAATGTTCATGTGTATGGGGACATCGGAAGGTATACTGTCATCCAAATGCTATTTGGCCAGCTGTACCTCTACTCTACCTCTCCTCTACTTCAGCATTGTAGCCCCTATTGATCCCCGATGGTCCTGAAAGCAGTAATGATATCACAAACATTAAAGCCAATCGCTGGCCTCAGCAGTGACGCTTGCACGTATGTCACATGACCGTTGAGGCCATTGATTGCCTGCAGCGGTCATGTAACTAATCAGCATGATATCATGACTGTAGGATGGGCAAGGATTACAGGAGAGGTGGCGCTGGAGCAGAGGAGACATCCATATGGAAGTAATGCTTCTTTTATTATTTCATAACAATTTAGCCTGTCCAAAACTCTAAAAGTATAAAATGTATTTAGTGCAATAATCTGGGCAGATAACAGTCAAATATACTGTAATAAGTGCCATTGATTACAGTAAGTGAATACTCCTTCACTCATGTTCTCTGATTCTCTAAGTGTCGAAACTATTTTGTAAGTAAAAGATTATCAAATCAGCTGTTTCTATTTTTTGCGTGTTTTTTTCTTTTTTTAAGCTCTGTCAGCAATTTCTTAGTAACAGAATGTCAGCAACAAGATAAATGATCCTTTCAGGAAGAAGAAGAAAAAATCTTAGTTCATGTTTAACTCATCTACAAAGCTATAGTGAATAGAGATCGTTCTGCTAAACCCAAGTATTCACATCATCATTGCAGAAGTTGTGATTAGTGAGATTCCAGGTGATCGGGATGACTCTTCTGAGCAATATAGGGGCAATATAGTGTTGTAGTCACCAATCACAAGTATAAAATGTTAATGCCCCTTTAAATTTGGCTAGACTGCAATTTTGCTGAGATGCAACAACGGCCTTAAAACAATTTGTGGCCATGTGACATCTGTCTCGGCCGTGCTTCCTGCGTTGGGCCAACTATAAGACCTCCATGGTAAAATGTAATTATGCAAATAAGAAATCCAGCTTTACTTTACAGATATGATTGCTGCATATACGGTACAAATCCCTTACTAATCACTACCCACACACAATTCACCGAAAAGCTCCATGGCAAGAACAAATATATGGCTCTCTGGAGACAACGATCCAGTTTCATTGTGTGTGCGAATTATTCTTGAAACAGTAGATATTCCAATCCCAACGGTGGAAGCGATTTCTCTTACAGTCAGACTTGTATGGTCATTAAGAGTAATAATTCTAGACCTCTTCTGTGGAGTAACATCCATATTTACAGGCACGAATCACACTGAGAGAAAAAGTACACTAAACCACTCCTCACAGAAACAAGTTCTCAACTGAAGCTGAGGGGGCAGCTAGCTGTTATTTTCTGACTAAAACCAGTCAAACCACATTTTGTTACTCAAGGTTGTACACTCACACCTGTTCAAAGCAGTTAAAACTGGTCTGAATCACTGACTGGTAAATAACTTATGATTTTACTTACAAAAATGCCTTGTCCCAATTAATTTGCACAGCACTGTAGGTCTGCTCGTTAGTCTGCTTCTAAAAAGGAGTGATCACACCTTGGAGAGCTGTTGCACTAAGTGGACTGACATGAATCATGGCTCCAACATGAGAGATGACAATTGAAACAAAGGAGAGAATTATCAAACTCTTAAAAGAGGGTAAACCAACACACAATGTTGCAAAAGATGTTGATTGTTCACAGTAAGCTGTGTCTAAAATCTGGACCAAATACAAACAACATGGGAAGGTTGTTAAAGGGAAACATACTGGTAGACCAAGGAAGACATCAAAGCGTCAAAACCAGAAACTTAAAGCAATATGTCTCCACAACAAAACAAATGAGGAACAGATGGGAGGAAACTGGAGTCAATGTCTGTGACCAAATTTTAAGAAACCGCCAATGGAAATGGGATTTACATACAGAAAAGCTAAACATAAGCCATCCTTAACACCTAAACAGAAAAAACAAGGTTACAATGGCTAAGGAAAAGCAATCGTGGACTGTGGATGATATTCAGTGATGAACTGCGAATCTGCATTGGGCAAGGTGGTGATGCTGGAACTTTTGTTTATAAATCTCATTGGAACAATACTAAAGATGACTGCCAGAAGAGAACATGCAAATTTCCACAGTCATTAATGATATGAGGCTGCATGTCAGGTAAAGGCACTGTGGAGATGGCTGTCATTACATCTTCAATAAATGGCCAAAGATTAAATTGATATTTTGGACAGTTTTCTTATTCCATCAATTGAAAGGATGTTTGGGGATGATGAAATCATTTTTCAAGATGATAATGCATCCTGCCATAGAGCAAGAACTGTGAAAACATTCCTTGAAAGAAGACACATATGGTCAATGTTATGGCCTGCAAATAGTCCAGATCTCAATCCAATTGAAAATCTTTGGTGGAAGTTGAAGAAAATGGTCCATGACAAGGCTCCAACCTGCAAAGCTGATCTGGCAACAGCAATCACAGAAAGTTGGAGCCAGATTGATGATGAGTAGCTTGTCATGTATTAAGTCCGTGCCTCAGAGACTGCAAGCCAGAGGTGGTGCAACAAAATACTAGTGATGTATTGGAGTGTTCTTTTGTGTGTTTGTTTTTCATGCTTCCAAAATTTTTTCCTCTGAATTGAGTAATTTCATAATTTTTTCGCTCTCCTTGGTTTGAAAAAAATTACCCTTACTGACTACCACATTTTTATCTTGATTTCTTTTAGTGTTTCTTAACGTCATAAAGTTGCCATTTGTAATGACTTTAGTTTTGTGCTATGTCTGTGATCTGTTTTTTTTTCTACAACATTATACAACTGAATGAACATCCTCCAAGCCAGGTGATTCCATATTTTTTGCCAGGGGTTGTATAATGAAGCGAGTTTATCTTTGGTTAAAGGCCCCGTTACACTAAATGATGCACCAGCGATCCCGACAAGGTTACGACCTGGCAGGGATCGCTACGTGGTTGCTGGTGATATGCCACACAGGCAGATTTACTCAGCGATGCAGATGGTGGTTGGGATCTGTCACTCACGGACGTAACAAGGAGATCATTGGTCATTTCCCCTGTCGCACACTGATGCAGCATGCCCAGCGGGAGACCGATGATGAAAAAATGGTCCAGGCCATTCCGTAACGATCAGCGATCTCACAGCGGTGGGCCGCTCACTGCTACGTGTCACATGCAGCGAGATCACTAGCGAGGTCGCTGTTGAGTCACAAAACCTGTGATGTTGTGGCGATATCGTTAGCGATCTCACTACGTGTAACGGGGCGTTAAGCCTTATTAAGGTCCATTTACACACAGGGCTGTGGAGTCGGAGTTGGAGTTGGACTTGGTATAAAATGCACCGACTCTAGGTGGGTCTATCCGGCTTGATCCAACAGTACTATTGTTGGGAAACAGACCTTCAACGCTTTACTTCGTCCCCCTGCTCCCCCTCCCTCACCCCTTATCTCTGCCGACGACTTCGCCACCTTCTTCAAAGACAAAATTGACAAACTCAGACAAAGCTTTGACCCACACTCCCCTCGCCCCATCCCACCTCTAGCCCACCCCCCCTCACCAAAACGCAGTTTCACCCCCGTGACAGAGGACCACCTCTCCTCCCTTCTAGCACGATCACACCTCACCACATGTGCCCTTGATCCGCTCCCCTCCCACCTCATCCCTGCTCTAACACACCTCTTCAACATCTCACTCAAATCCGGCACATTCACCTCACCCTTCAAACATGCTCTAATCACGCCCATCCTAAAAAACCCATCCCTTGACCCCACAAAAGTCTCCAACCATCTCCACATCACTCTCCTCCCGTTTGCCTCTAAACTTCTTGAACAACACGTCTATTCCGAACTCTCCTCCCACCTCTCTTCCTGTGCTCTCTTCGATCGCCTACAATCCGGCTTCCGACCTCACCACTCCACCGAAATAGCCCTAACCAAAGTCACAAACGACCTTCTGATTGCCAAGAGCAAACGACACTATTCCGTCCTCATCCTCCTCGACCTCTCTGCTGCCTTCGACACTGTTGACCACTCCCTCCTACTCCAAATTCTTGAGTCTCTTGGCATTACTGACCCTCTCCTGGATCTCCTCCTACCTAACGGACAGGACCTTCAGCGTCACCCACTCTCACACCACCTCCTCGCCCCACCCCCTCTCCGTAGGTGTTCCCCAAGGCTCGGTCCTGGGACCACTACTCTTCTCCATCTACACCCTCGGCCTAGGCAATCTCATCGAGTCACATGGACTCCAATACCACCTCCACGCTGACGATACCCAACTCTATCTGTCTGGCCCTGATATCTCCTCCCTTTTATCCAAAATCCCTCCATGCCTATCCGCCATTGCATCCTTCTTTTCTACCCGCTTCCTAAAACTCAACATGGACAAGACCGAATTTATCGTCTTTCCCCCGAACAACCCCGCCCCGCTCCCTGACCTATCTATCACTGTCAATGACTGCACACTCTCACCCCTCCCCCACACCAAGTGCCTCGGGGTAATCCTCGACTCCTCCCTCTCCTTCAAGCCCCACTTCCAAGCCCTCACCACCTCCTGCCGACTCCAATTAAAAAACATTGCCCGCATCCGCTCCTTCCTTGACCACAACACTGCCAAGACACTTGTCCACGCCCTCGTCATCTCCCGCCTGGACTACTGCAACCTCCTGTTCACCGGCCTCCCTGCCACCTCCCTCGCATCTCTCCCCACCATCCTCAACTCTGCTGCCCGACTCATCCACCTATCTCCCCGTTACTCGCCCGCCTCCCCCCTCCGCCGAGCCCTCCACTGGCTCCCCATCCCCCAGCGATCTGGCTTCAAAACCCTAACCCTGACCTACAAGGCCATACACAACCTGTCCCCTCCCTACATCTCCGACCTAGTCTCCCGCTACCTCCCCTCACGCAACTTGCGCTCCTCTCAGCAACTCCTTTTCTCAACCCCCCCGCATTTCCACCTCCCACAACCGCACACAAGACTTCTCTCGTGCTTCCAGCAGACTCTGGAACTCCCTCCCCCACCATATCAGACACTCCCCTACCCTAGAGACCTTCAAGAAAAACCTGAAGACCCACCTCTTTCTACAAGCCTACAACACACACTGAGACCCAATCCACTGCACCATCTCACCTCTCCCCTCCTACTGTCTCCCTCCCCACCCCTCTAGACTGTGAGCCCTCGCGGACAGGATCCTTGGCCCTATTGTACCCGTACGATTGTTTTGTCGATTTGTCGTTGTTTTTCAACCACTTGTCTTTGTCTACCCCCTAACTTGTACAGCGCTATGTATCCTAATAGCGCTATATAAATACCTAATAATAATAAAACAGACCAACCAGCCTGACTAATAAAACCTTTAAATTACTCAATTTCATTACTATTGCTTCACAAATTCACATAGCAGCACAATGGAAATCATCAACTCTTTCTTTATCTTTAGTCAAAAGAAAATTGGATAATATAATGATTTATGAACGCATTGAAGCCACTAGGACAGACAGCTTAGAATTACTTTATGCTGTTTGGACGCTCTGGATAGAATCCCATTGCAACCCCCTCCTGAGCCGCTCTCTAAAGGCTCAGTCACACATAACGACGCATCAGCGATTACAATAACAATGTGCAGAGATCGCTGGTGTGTCGTTTTTCACATTGGTGGTAACATGTCAAACAGGTATCTCACCAGCGATGTAAAAAATGACGCACTAGTGATCCAGAATTATACTGAGGTCATTGGGAATTGTCATTCCATAGTGTAGCATTCAGATCGTTGGTCATTGTTCGATAAACACAACAATGTAGCGCTCCCAGAGGGAGCGCACCGACGTAGAAATGATCCAGAGCAGTGTGTAACGATCAACGATCTCACAGCAGAGGCCAGATCGTTGGTGCGTGTCACACAGAACGACATTGTTAGCGGGATCGCTGTTGCGTCACATTATCTGTGACATTACAGCATTCTCGTTAGCGATCTTGTTATGTGTGACAGGGCCTTAAGTGTGTCCCCATGAGTGATACATATAGAAAAAAAAGATGTTAAATATTATCCCTAAATTGTGCTTCTTATTTAAATCTGGTAATTGACAAGATATAACATAATGGTGTACACAGTATATCCTGTGTTTATTGACTGATAGAAGAGTTTCATACACCCCAGATTATGATGTTCAACATTGTACAAACATATTACTTCAAGAATGATGTTTCTTGATAAGGATCCCTATTCCCCCCCACCTTTTTTGCTCCCCTTTTTATTTATTTTCTTTCTTCTTCTTTTTTTTAAGTCTTTTTTTTCTTTTCCTTTGCATTTATTTGGTTGTCGAAATATCAACCTTAATGTTTGTCACCCTCTGTGTGAGAAAATGATTTTACTTCATACCTTGTGTTGTTAACAGTTAAAAATTTCAATAAAACATTTTTAAAACTAAAATGGACTGACTCTGACTCCTAAAATATAAAATAAATTGGGTACAGTAGTTCAATGCAGGAGGTGCTGAATAATATTATTATGAATTCTTATTATTCTCAAATTCAAGTCAGCACTCACCACCACTAAACAGAACTACTTCATTACCCTCATATCCTCTTTGTCCCACAACCCCAGGCAGTTATTCAACACATTTAACTCCCTCCTCCGTCCCCCACTACCCCTCCTACTTCTCGTATCTCTGCAGAAGACTTTGCAACATACTTCAGCAATAAGATCGATCAGATCAGACAAGTCTTTGCTACCCAACCACCACAACCCCCAGGTATACTAGACCACTCCTCTCCCCCACTAACCCTCCTCCCCTCCATCACCGAAGGAGAATTTGCACACCTCCTCTCCAGATTGCACCTCACCATTTGTGCACTGGACCCCATCACCTCCCACTTCCTCCTCAACCTTACCACAACACTTATCCCAGCCCAATCCCACCTCTTCAACCTATCACTATCTTCTGATACCTTTCCTTCTGCTTTCAAACATGCAACAATTACACCTATCTTAAAGAAGCCATCCCTCGACCCCACTTCTACATCCAGCTACCGGCCCATATCCCTGCTCCCGTTCGCTTCCAAACATCTGGAAAAGCATGTCCACACTGTACTCTCATCCCACCTCTCATCCAACTCTCTCTTTGACAACTTTCAATCTGGCTTCCGCCCCCACCACTCCACTGAAACTGCCCTGACCAAAATTACTAACAACTAACTTGCGGCCAAAGCTAACAGACAGTTCTCCATCCTCCTCCTTCTTGACCTGTCCTCTGCATTCAACACATTCGACCACTGCCTCCTATTACAGATCCTCTCTTCCATTGGTATCACTGACCTTGCCCTTTCCTGGATCTCCTCCTACCTTTCCAACTGCACATTTAGTGTCTCCCACTCCCACACGACCTCCTCGCCCCATCCCCTCTCTGTTGGGGTCCCTCAAGGATCTGTCCTGAGGCCCCTCCATTTGTCAGTCTATACCCTTGGTGTGGGACAACTCATAAAGGAATAGAGAGGTTGGGGCACCAGTCAATGTTAATTTGGATAAGCGGTGAAGCAGCCTCAGCTGCGGCCAAATCGGGGGTGCACTTGACAACTCATAAAGTCCCATGGCTTCCAGTATCACCTGTACGCTGATAACATTCAGATCTACCTCTCTGGCCTAGACGTCACCTCTCTCCTGTCCAAAATCCCAGAGTGTCTATCAGACATATCCTCCTTCTTCTCTCGCTTTCTAAAACTCAATGTAAACAAAACTGAACTCATCATCTTTCCTCCATCTCACACACCTTCCTTACCAGATCTATCTATCACAATAAATGACATCACACCTTGCCCTGTGCCTGAAGTCCGCAGCCTCGGAGTAACCCTTTACTCTGCCTTGTCCTTCAAACCGCACATCCAAGCCCTTGCCATCTCCTATCGCTTCCAACTCAAAAATATTTCCAGAATCCATCCCTTCCTCAACCCTCAATCTACTAAACTACTAGTCCATGCCCTCATCATCTCCCGTCTCGACTACTGCAACCTCCTCCTCTGTGGCCTCCCTGCTAACACTCTTGCACCTCTCCAATCTGTCCTTAACTCTGCTGCCCGACTAATCCACCTCTCTCCTAGCTATTCCTCCACTTCTCCCCTCTGCAAATCCCTCCACTGGTTCCCAATTCCCCAGCGTATCCAATTCAAACTACTAACATTGACTTACAAAGCCGTCCACAATCTGTCCCCCCCATATATCTCTGAACTAATCTCCCGATATCATCCAACTTGTAATCTTCGATCCTCCCAAGACCTCCTCCTTTCCTCCACACTTGTACGCTCCTCATCTAACTGCCTGCAAGACTTTGCCTGAGCATCCCCCATTCTCTGGAATTCTGCACCTCAAAACGTCAGACTGTCCTCCACACTCGGAACTTTCAAGCGGAACCTGAAACCCATCTCTTCAGAACAACCTACAACCTGCAATGACCACTGTGCCGCCTCATCACCACTGGACCTGGGGCCCCACCACCACTGAACCTGGTGACCCACCACCACTGGACCCGGCGCTCCACCACCATTGGACCTGAGAATGCACCACCACCAGAGCAGACCCAACCTAGGGTCTCTCTCCCCATTGCCCTGTAGAATGTAATCATAAAGAAATGTATGGACGATCCTGTGGCATACTTCATATTCCTTTTATTGTGAGATTATAAAAACATCACAGCGCACAGGGGATGCTTCTGGACGCGTTTCGGAGGAACTAGCCCCCTTAATCATCAGCAACATTCAAAATGAAAATACAGACATATATACAATTAAAAAAAGTGAACTCCCGTGCACAGACGATACCAATAAGTGAAGGATCTTAACTATTTGTTTGCCTGACCCAGTGAATGACCCAGTACAGACACATAAATATACAATTTTATTTCTTTATAAAATGATGTTATACTCAAGACTCTTCTCACGGAGCTACAATATGGATGGTTTTATAATCTCACAATAAAAGGAATATGAAGCATGCCACTGGATCGTCCATAAATTTCTTTATGATTATTGAGGTGGATGCCAACCACTAGATCCAGTGGAGGAGCCTTGTGAGTATACTAGCTGCAGGTCTCCCCTCCCCCCTTTCCTGCAATTAGTAACTGTAGAATGTAAGCCCGCAAGGGCAGGGTCCTCTTTCTCCCCTCTGTATCGGTCTGTCACTGTTAATTTGTTCATTGTATTTATAACTTGTTTGTATGTATCCCTTTCTCATGTACAGCACCATGGAATCAAGGGTGCTCTATAAATAAATAATAATAATTAGGTTCTATCTAAGTATCTTGATTATTGTATCATAATAATGATAAAAGCCTGATGTTCACACTGTACTATAATAAATTAATCACTTAAACACTAGCCATGTATGAGGGAGTCGGAGTCAGGGAAAATAGAGGAGTCATAGTCAGTGGTGTGGCATACCGACTCCACAGCCCAAATTATACGAACTGACCAGCAGCACGACACGACCTCCAATTGGTAAACCTTTACCCATCAGTGATTGTCTGTAAGCACACCAAAGCAAACGATGCGCACTGAGCAATTTATACTAGATCGCGGAGTGCACAAAGGCAGTGAGAGTCATATTTAGGTCGGGGTAAGATGGCTATTTAACACAGACGAGACGATCACATTGTAAATCATGGAGTGGCCAGAGGCTCTGCTGACCCAAGTATGACAGGTTTCTTAAAATCTCTTGCACTGTAAAATGAATACTGTAAGGGGGCGAGGGGTCACATAATTGATGGGAGGTATGTCTCACAGAGATGCTTGTTGTCTGTGACATAAGTCGGCGTATTTTCCTTAGTGCATGTCAGCACTGGGAGTTTTCTTAGTCCAAAAGGTGTCTGCTTATGGGTCCTGTGAGAGACGGGCGGGTCCAGGACCCACATGCCTCACCAAGGGGCGTGGTGACAGGCCCATATAGTGGAGCCTGGTGTTAGCACTGGGGGGGGGTCTGTTCTAGGAGGGTCTGAGAGTAGCCTCCTGTGTGTGAAGACTCCAGGCCAGGCTGGATGCTGGTCACTGACTGCTTTAACGCAATGGTTTTCTGTGTGTTTTGCCTGCACTTAAAGGCTGCTAGTTTTGCATTTTTCTGTTATCGGTTTATGGAGTGAATAAACCGTTTTGGACTATAACTTTGTGAAGACGCTGCCTCTTGTTGTTCTCCTGACGCCCGAGTCGCCCTATCACAATACGTAGATGAAATCTGCAGTGCTTTTGTTTCCTGTGAACTCAGCCTATAGTCCAGCACCAAGTCCAAAACCAAATGAAGCATCTGACACAAAACTCCCCATAGAACTTGAAACTGTAGTAATCTCCCCTGCCAGGATAAAGCCATTTTCCCAATCTTCCTTCTATTTTATAATCATCCTGAAATATACATTTTTATATTCCCTATAATTAAGTTGTTGTTTAGAATTTCTCAGATGTTAGTTACATGCTACATTTAAGGTGTTTTGTTTCACAGACCCATTAAAGGGAATCTGTCAACAGGTTTTCGATATATAATCTGACAGTATCAAGACCCCAAATACAGTGATGTGTCACTTACTTGGCTGTGTTTTGCTGTTTCAATACAATCAGTGTTTTATATGCAGGAAATTAACACTACCATAGAACTGGCCTTGTGCCTCTTAGTCAGACCACGTCCCTACCCCTCATTAGCAGCTTTCTGCCAATAAACATTGCACACAGACAGCTGCCAATCAGGAGGTGTGGGCGGAGTTATACAGGGCTCAACATTCCGAGCTCTGCAGCAGAGTAAACTGATTTTATCACAATAAATGCACCCAGTAAAGTAAGTGATACATCACTGGAATCAGGGTCTCTGTTCACATCTCATGGTGCTGTCAGATTACATAACAAATTCCTGTTGACAGATTAGAATTGGCAAATTTAATCTACAAATCAGACCAAACTAAGACGTTTCTGTCCCCCCCCCAAAAAAAAAGGCCGGAGTCATAAACTATAATGTTCTCATGTCCTTTAAAAAGATGGATATTACATGGATGATGTAAATGTAAATGTAAATTAAGCAAAGTTTAGGCTGATACTGAACAGAGTTCAGAAACCATGGTGTACATTAGATGGTCCACAATAATGTATATATTCAACTTTATCATCCCCAGCGATAGAGTCATCATTATTTTTCCCTTGTCAGTTTATTGATTCTGCTGCAATCTTAAGTGACTTTCAGGACAAATCAATAAATGGAATTGATATAAGAGAAGACATAGCACTCCTGTGTCAGCATCTGTCCCCTCCTCCATCCTGAGATGGCATTCAAGATTGTCCTCTTCAAAGGGATTAAAACAGTTTGTTTGTGCCCACCTGGGACATAGCATTGGATCAAACGATAAGCAAACCGACCTGATGACACCACTTCACCTTACTGCATAGTGTCACTAATGTTGGAAATATAAATTAAATGAGTAAGGCCAATAGCTAACCCAAAACATTGATAATGCAGACTGTTTTTTGCACACATCACAAGGTATCCAGCTTGTTTAGAAATGAATAACTATGGGTAGATTTTCAGATTTAAAACATTTAAATCTCAGTCTCTTGCCCTCTGTTATATACTCCCCATCCGGCCACCTCATCTTGCACTGACGGCACTCCGGTCCCACAGCGCCATCTTGTGCTTGTAACTTCTGAATGGACAAAAATCAGAAGTTATGTCACAAACTCCCAATGTATGTAATCCTCATAGACCTGCATTGGGTTGTGACATCTGGCGTCCCGCAGCAAACACTGAAACTACTGACACATGATAAATCATCAGAGACCAACCAGAGTGGGTGCGATAGATGAAGGTGAGTATAAAGCAGGGTGCAGGGGACTTACATTTAAAGCACCACTTGAGCGGTGCAATAAAAAAAATACTGGAGTGGGGCTTTTAGATTTGGGTATTGTAGGGTATTTTGGAGTACGATATGTTGAATTTATTAAAAATTGCATGTCAGTTGAGCAGTTCAGTGCTTTACATTTTTCTTACAATTTCTTTAATTCCTGGGTTCTAATAAAGCGGGCTCACCTCCTTTATAGATGGTTACGATGAATAGTAGAACTAAGGGCTGCCACTAGGGATTTTGGGGCTGCTAACTGGCAACATTTTGGGGCCCCCCTGAGACTCCACCCAGCCTCCACCCCAGTATGATATAAATATTATATATATGCTATATATAACATATCACACACACTTGAGACCACTTTGGGCTGAATACACAACAGCTGTATATACAGTAGAGAATACACAATAGAGACTGCTGCTGGCTATATACACAATAGAGATGGCTGCAGAGAACTTTTTCTAGTTATTTGACCAGCGTCCCTGCTGGCACCAGTTCACATTTAGTCTGTGAGTGCTGTGCAGTTTTTTTTCTCTTTTTTCTCTTTTTTTCTTTTTCTCTTTTTTCTTTTTTTTTCTCTTTTTTTTTTCTCTTTTTTTTCTCTCTTTTTTCTCTCTTTTTTTCTTTTTTTTTCTCTTTTTTTCTCTTTTTTTCTCTTTTTTTTTCTCTTTTTTTTCTCTTTTTTTCTCTTTTTTTTTTATATATATATATATATATATATATATATATATATATATATGATATATGAATATACTCACACACACTTGAGACCACTTTGGGCTGAATACACAACAGCTGTATATACAGTAGAGAATACACAATAGAGACTGCTGCTGGTTATATACACAATAGAGATAGCTGCGGGCCGTATACGCAATGGAGACTGCTGTTGGCTATACAGTTGTGGCCAAAAGTATTGACACCCCTGCAATTCTGTCAGATAATACTCAGTTTCTTCTTGAAAATGATTGCAATCACAAATTCTTTGGTAGTATTATCTTCATTTAATTTGTCTTAAATGAAAAAACACAAAAGAGAATGAAGCAAAAAGCAAAACATTGATCATTTCACACAAAACTCCAAAAATGGGCCAGACAAAAGTATTGGCACCCTCAGTCTAATACTTGGTTGCACAACCTTCAGCCAAAATAACTGCGATCAACCTCTTCCGGTAACCATCAATGAGTTTCTTACAATGCTCTGCTGGAATTTTAGATCATTCTTCTTTGGAAACTGCTACAGGTCCCTGATATTTGAAGGGTGCCTTCTCCAAACTGCCATTTTTAGATCTTTCCACAGGTGTTTTATGGGATTCAGGTCTGGACTCATTGCTGGCCACCTTAGAAGTCTCCAGTGCTTTCTCTCAAACCATTTTCTATGCTTTCTTGAAGTGTGTTTTGGGTCACTGTCCTGCTGGAAGACCCATGACCTCTGAGGGAGACCCAGCTTTCTCACCCTGGGCCCTACAATATGCTGCAAAATTTGTTACTAGTCTTCAGACTTCATAATGCAATGCACACAGTCAAGCAGTCCAGTGCCAGAGGCAGCAAAGCAACCCCAAAACATCAGGGAACCTCCGCCATGTTTGACTGTAGGGACCATGTTCTTTTCTTTGCATTCCTCTTTTTTCTCCTGTAAAATCTATGTTGATGCCTTTGCCCAAAAAGCTCTACTTTTGTCTCATCTGACCAAAGAACATTCTTCTAAAACATTTTAGGCTTTCTCAGGTAAGTTTTGGCAAACTCCAGCCTGGCTTTTTTATGTCTGGGGTAAGAAGTGGGTCTTCCTGAGTCTCTTACCATACAGTCCCTTTTCATTCAGATGCCGACAGATAGTATGGGTTGACACTGTTGTATCCTCGGACTGCAGGGCAGCTTGAACTTGTTTGGATGTTAGTTGAGGTTCTTTATCCACCATCCGCACAATCTTGCATTGAAATCTCTCATCAATTTTTCTTTTCTGTCCATATCTAGGGAGGTTAGCCACAGTGCCATGGGCTTTAAACTTCTTGATGACACTGCGCATGGTAGACACCGGAACATTCAGGTCTTTGCAGATGGACTTGTAGCCTTGAGATTGCTCATGCTTCCTCACAATTTGGTTTCTCAAGTCCTCAGACAGTTCTTTGGTCTTCTTTCTTTTCTCCATGCTCAATGTGGTACACACAAGGACACAGGACAGAGGTTGAAACAACTTTAATCCATGTCAACTGCCTGCAAGTGTGATTTAGTTATTGCCAACACCTGTTAGGTGCCACAGGTAAGTTACAGGTGCTGTTAATTACACAAATTAGAGAAGCATCACATGATTTTTCTAACAGTGCCAATACTTTTGTCCAACCCCTTTTTATGTTTGGTGTGGAATTAGATCCAATTTGGCTTAAGGACAATTCTTTTTGTGTTTTTTCATTGAAGACAAATTAAATGAAGATAATAATACCAAAGCATTTGTGATTGCAATCATTTTCAGGAAGAAACTGAGTATTATCTGACAGAATTGCAGGGGTGTCAATACTTTTGGCCACAACTGTACACACAATAGAGAATAAACAATAAAGACTGCTGCTGGCCATACACAATGGAGAATACACAATTGAGATGGCTGCAGGCTGTATAGACAAGACAGCTGCGGGCCATATACACAATGGAAACAGCTGCGGGTCGTATAGACAATGGAGACAGCTGCAGGCCATATACACAATGGAGACTGCTGCTGGCTATACACACAAAAGAGAATACACAATAGAGACTGCTGCTGGCTATGCACACACAATAGAGTATATACCAGGGGTGGGGAACTCCAGTCCTCGAGGGCCGCAAACAGTTCAGGTTTTCACAATTTCCTTAGTATTGCACAGAGATTGGAATCATCACCAGTGCAAGTGATTATGTTATCACCTGTGCAATACTAAGGAAATCCTGAAAACATGCACTGTTTGCGGCCCTCGAGGACTAGAGTTCCCCACCCCTGGTATATACAATAGAAAACTGCTGCTGGCTGTATACACAATGGAGACGGCTGTGGGACGAATGCATAATGAAGACGGCTGTGGGGCAAATGGAGACAATGGAGACTGCTGCGGGATGTATGCACATTAGAGACTGCTGTGAGACATATGCACATTAGAGACTGCTGCGAGACATATGCACATTAGAGACTGCTGCGGGACGTATGCACGTTAGAGACTACTGCGGGATGTATACACATTACAGACTGCTGCGGGACATATGCACATTAGAGACTGTTTCAGGACGTATACACATTAGAGACAGCTGCAGGACGTATACATAGAAACCACCAGGCGTATGCAGAGACTGAGACACTGCCACCTGTATATCTCATATACACAGCACTCTACTGTATATACAGGTCCACACTATATACATACAGTATATAGATACACTAATACAGCATGTAGTGTGGACCTGTATATAGAGTATAGTGCTGTGTAGAGATAAACACACAGAGAAACACGCAGACAGACATACAGACACACAGACAAACATACATACAGACAGACATATAGACACGCAGACAGCTGAGCATACCAACACCACTAGCAGCAGCAAGTCTATCCTGACTCCATTGCATCCTGCTGTACTGGTATCCACGTGACTTCCTGTTTAGGGGCTGCAGCAGTGGACAAGAGACTTTCTTCGCGCCTCTCTGCAGCGCTGAGTGACGTCAGCTGATTGGCTCATGCTACTGACGTAGCCCTGACCCAGACGTGACCGCGGTCAGGGCTTCAATGTTATTCGCCGACAGTGCCTCCCTTCCTGCTAGCCCTGGTGCATCAGCTTGGTGCCCCTGCCAGTATGCTGCTTGGCCCCGCCCCCTACTTAACAAGAGGGGCGGGGCAGTGTCACGCTCACCAGGCCCCCATGATCCACCGTGCCCCTAACTGGAGTTAGTCCAGTAAGGCCCTGATGGTGGCCCTGGTAGAACTGCAGCACAGCTTTTGAACAACAGAAATAAGGACACATTATGTGGCAATCTTAGTATGCTGTGACAAATTTTGACCATGCTCCTAGCCACTGCCATTAGTTATTTCTTTCTCCCCTGGAGGGGAGACTGCAGGGCATAGACCCAAATCCAGGCCTGTCTCACTGTATCCAGACGTTTGGGACTACAGATGAGTGGATCGATTCACGGGACTGTACACTTTTGTCTCTGTATTTACAGAAAAATGTAACAAAGCATTTCAACAAGCACACAGTTCTGACAGTAAGAGCAGAGATTTGCAAACAGAACCGGAGGGTTAATATGGTCCTGGTCCTGTTTGTAGCCGGATTCAGCCGAGCGCAGCTGTCCCCTACGAAATGGTGCTGAACCACTTCACAGAGGACAGCTCCCTGGTGCTGAAGTATAGCATAGCTCACGCTGAACTGCAGCCGCCAGTGTCCGGTTCCCGAATCTTCCCGGATCGGGGCCATCCGGCGCTATAGACTCCTATGTTAGGGAACGATTTGGAATCCAATTTGGGCAGATTTTTCGCCCCGGACACAAAAATGCTGCAAGCATTTTTCAATGCTGAAATGCTGCAAGAAAAATCCGAATACACCCGGATCCTCCCGGACAGATGGAAACCGGATGGAAGATACCTTCCATCTGGCTCCATCTGGCCCCATAGCATACTATGGGGCCGAAATCTGATCTGGGGCTGTCCAGTTTACAACAGACAGCCCCGAATCGGATATAACCGTGGTGTGAAACCGGCCTAACTAAAACAATTTGAGAACTTGACAACTCGTCTTTAATTATTTTGCCATATTTTATCAACGGTATGTGCCTCCTTGCCAGAAATGAAACCTCAGTCATGGATTGGAAAAAGAAACACCAGCACTATTGATGAATTTGATGAGCGGACATTGCGATTCCCTGCTCCATTATGACCCATTCCCAGAAATTAGACTGAAAATGTCAAAAGATGTTACTTTTTGTGCAATTTCACATTGTTCAAAAATGTTGCGATCTTTCAATGTGTTGTACTACAGATTTGTGGTGTAAACACTTTGATGAATTAGGACCTATCTTTTGGATACAATCCTTCTGAGCTTCTATTGTCAGCATACTCCTAAAAGGGTAAAAGTTATTGTAGAGGGAGGGAGGGAGAGTGCGTGTAGGTGATGTCAATTTTGATGGACGACCATGTCTTGATTAGTTTGTAGTTGTGCCATTCTCCTTCTGTTTGTAGATGATGGCTTGATCAGTGCTCCTGCAGATGTTCAGAGCTTGAGATATTTGTTACTATCCTAACCCTGCTTTACTCTTCTCCATAACTTTATCCCTGACCTGTCAGGTGTGTTTCTTGGTTTTCATGATGCTAACTGATCTCTGAAATTCTCAAACAAACCTCTGAGGTTTTCTCAGAACATCTGCAGTTAAACAGAGAATACATTCCACACAGTTAAATTCAATTTACTAATTAGGTGACTTCTGGAGCAATTGGTTCCAAAGGATTTTATTTAGGGGTATTAGGCTACCGGGGCTGAATACAGATGCATGTCACAATTTTCAGATTCATATTTTTAAAAAATGTAGAAAACCAAGCATCATTCCTTTCACATTACAAAAATACTTGCTATTTTGTGTTGGTATATTACATAAAATTAAAATATAATACAATTAGGTCTGTGGATGTCACATGAAAAAATGTGGAAAAAATAATTGGTATAAATACTTTTTCAAGGCATTGAATATTGACTATCATATTAAAAAAATAAAAGAAAACAAAAAATGTGAAAATGAATTGCACATGAAAACCTGATCTAATCAATAGTGACATTTCTGCTGATGCATTCTCTTTAAGGGTGGAAACACATTATGCGAGATGCAGGCAAGTATCTCGCATGACTCACCCAGAATGACCCCTACCTCTCTGAACAGGAGCGTGGAGCTGCATAGAACCACAACCAGCTGATATGGTCCAGTTTAGAGAGGCAGAGGCTGTTCCGGTTGAATCATGTGAGATGCATGCGAGACACTCGCGTGCATCTCGCATAAGCATTCAGAGAGGTTACGGCCATTCTGGGTGAGTCATGAGAGCTCACATAAGGGTGTTTCTGACCTAAGGCTGCCATACACATCAGCTAAAAGTCAGCCAAATCCAACAATTGCAAAGAGAAGTATCAACCACCAGAAATGTCTAGTAGCTGCTTACTACACTCTCCCTGCAGGGAACATATAAATGCCTTTATTTGGAAATCAAAAGAGATAGTTGTCGGGCAAATAAGCCTTTGACTGATTTTAAAATTTTATGGCAGATTAATAAATCACCTTTTCTAGGAGATGCCATATTTCCTTTTTATGGGACCCTCACAGACGTCCCAGTGGTGTTGGATAGAATAATGTTTCATGCACCTTGATGGGTGTCCTGTTATAACATTGTTAGAAGCATAATGTGTTTGTGTGTATAAACCTTGCATTGTGTACACACTTTATTGAAATGGGTGTTTCCAAAACTGATTGCTTCCACTTTATACATCCATAACCAGAAAGCTAATGGCGGGTTTACACGTCGCGATATCGCAGTACAATTTCAATCAAAAGTCACGTGTTCAATCGTTGGACCCGATATCGTGCCTGCGTTGTATGGTGTGAACGTCCAATGCGATGCAGGAACGATGTCAATGCGATATCGGGGATCGAATGAGCGTGCTATTCAATGCCCCGATATTGCATAGCGATTGAAGCCAGATCGTGCTGTGTAAACACCCAATTACGATGCGATTTGATACGTCACCCATTCACTCCATGTTAACTATGCGATCCTGGATTGGGAGGCGGAGACATCGCACGGACGTTGTATTACGATATCGCAGCGTCTAAACAGTCAATGCGATGCGGGTGAAACGTTGCACTAATTGCGCGCTCCCGCGCCATTGAGTTGCGATATCGAAACGATATCGTGGCGTGTAAACCCACCATAAGAGCCGGATTAACAGTAACATGGAAAATTCTCAGACTTTAGCTCCGACATTTCCAGCTTTCAAACATTTGCAAATTTCCCCAGTCTGCACAAAGTAATTATAGTTTAATACAGGGACTTTTCTACCTCGTCAGCCTAATTTGGATACTTCCTGTTCCCTCACCAGAATGAAGCAGAGTTCAGACTTCTGGTTTGACATTGCCATGTTAACTGAGTTATCATAGTGATTTCATTTCCAAAACGAAGGCAATAACTTTCTTACATAAATCATATTGAAGGTAGAGATTAATGTTTTTACCAGTAAAAAGAAAAAAAGAATGTAAAGTTTATACATGCTTCCATCATTAAGGTTTTCCTTTGTTAAAAATTGGAAACTTTTACAAAATGTACCTGTAAAATACTTTCAGTTACAGTTGTAGTTATAATAGCCCAGTATATATGTGTCAATGTCACACAATTCTCTCATGTGAAGCATTTTTAAACTCCTTAAGGAATTTTTCTTCATTAAATGACAAATTGTTTAAAGCTAGGGTCACATTAAGAAGGCAAATTGCGGTTACCGCATCCAGATCTGGAACCGGTAATTGCAAGTGCCTTCAACACACTTTTGTTAAAATATGTGTCTTTATCTCCGCAAGCGGTAACCGGATTGCTCAGGATGTGTAATCCGGAGCTATGGAGTTACCGTATGCTTTGTTCATCCCTGCTGCCGTGGGGATGAACAAAGGGTTAAATGTTAATAATAAATGTGGGCAACATGTCTCTAGGGGGAACCCACCCTCCCTAGAGACATGCTGTACACACAGGTGGGCATGTGAGGGGTTAATATGCGAATTATAGTATTGCCGGCTATTGTCGGCATTTACAATTTTATGAATGAAACCCGGCGGCTCCTCACTGTGTAGGAGATACAGTACGTAATCTACGTACTGTATCAGCCGCTATCCAGGGTCCTGAAAGCATTAACATTAGGTCTATGACAGTGCACTGCCCATAGACCTAATGTTAAACCTTTCCGGACCCTGGATAGCAGCTGATACAGTACGTAGATTACGTACTGTATCTCTTCCACAGTGAGGAGCCGTCAGGTTTCATTCATAAAATTGTAAATGCCGAAAAAAGCCCGCAATACTATAATTCCACATATTAACCCCTCACATGCCGACCTGTGTGGACAGCATGTCTCTAGGGAGGGTGGGCACCCCCTAGAGACATGTTGCCCACATCTATTATTAACATTTAACCCTTTGTTCATCCCTGCGGCAGCAGGGATGAGCAAAGCATACGGCTGTCGCAGGCATTCACATGTGCCTTGCGGCAGCCGCATGACTCCCATGGGAGCCCTTTATAGCAAACCTGCTGCGGATTGCAAACCACTTTTTAAACAGGATCTGAATTTTGGAACGCAAATGTGACCCAGCCTTAATCAGGCTCTTTGTTACATATATTTAAAAAATGCCATTTTCTTTCACATCGCAATCTGCATAAAAAAATAAAAGTTAATACCCTTGAAATTCTCAGAATGGCCATTGAGGTTATTTTAAACTCACACTTTCAAAAATAGTTTTCAGCAAATTCCTTATCAGCAGAGGCAGGATTATAATGATGGATAAACACCTGTATTTATATTGTAGCTGATAATGCAGGATCCATCAATCACAGTGGCTGATGTACAGCAGACCCTGCTCCTCCCCTTGCACAATGGCTTTTGTACAAGCTCATTAGATACTTCAACACAAAACATGAGTTTCCTAAAACAACAGGAGGTTTGAGTCTAAAATAGCCAAGTGGCCAGTGTGAAAATTGCAAGCTTTCAAATAAAAACTTTATAAATAAAAAACAAAACAAAAATACAATACATTTAAAGGTGTTGTCCACTGCTTGGACATCCGCTTCTCAATCCCTATTTTTGCCTCCAGTAAAATAACAACACTTACACCCACCTCCGGTGCCAATCCAGTGTGGAAAGCACTGCCTCTTCCAAGGATCACATGACATTATATCCTATGTTCCTTCAGGCCACTAACCACTGGCCTCACTCCCCCTTCCTTTGGACAAATCACATACGGAACATCTTGAAGAAGTGAGAGTGGTATTATTTTACTGGTTGCAAACAGACAATTTTGTATGTTCCATGAAAACTCATACTTTTGTTTATCAAATGAGTAGCAAAATGAATAGAAAATATAGACCAGACATTAACAAGGTTAGATAGAATGATTTTTATTTGAAATAATAATTTTCTCCTTAAAACTTTGCTTTCGTCAAAGAATGCTCCCTTTGCAGCAATTACAGCATTGCAGACCTTTGGCGGGTACTATTTAATGAAGATGCCAGATGAGGAGCTGTGAGGCGTCGATTTCTCAAACTAGAGACTCTAATGTACTTGTCTTGTTGCTCAGTTGTGCAGTTGGGCCTCCCACTTCTCTTTCTACTCTGGTTAGAGCTTGTTTGTGTTCTCCTCTGAAGGAAGTAGAACACACCGTTGTAGGAAATCTTTAGTTTCTTGGCAATTTCTCGCATGGAATAGCCTTCATTTCTAAAAACAAGAATAGACTGTCGAGTTATAGGATCATATATGGGACAGTCTATCACTATGGGGTGTAGGTGAGTGACTATCATTATCGGAGACCACCATTCTGCTGGTGGTGAGTCTCCAACAGCTACAGCGTCCAGATGGGTTTTCCTTCAATCTCCACTGAAGTTGTTGTAATTTGGAGAAGATGAATTGGCCATCTAATCTCAGGTCACGGATCTTTCTCGCATCTTTTCAGGATCACCCGGACTCCTGACATGAGATCATGCGCTTCTGACAATGATTTTGGATGTGGAATTGAAGAACACACCCGTTTATCACACTATTAAATAAATCATTTAAGGCTTGAACATCGCTGGTCGGGATTTCATCTGTGGGAAATAAGAGCACAAGTCCTGATGAATATTGACTTTAATTCTCTTACTTGCAGATAGCAAAGCAGTGTTTAACTCTTTCCTGACTGGATACTCATATCACTGATGCTGATACTGCAGCAGCTATCTATTGACCTGCAGCTCTTATGGTGGTTGTGTCCTCCACAACGTTACTAGGCAAGAGGCTCGTCGAGTCCTATTCATTTACTCTATGAAATGTCAGATTAAACCCTTTTACACTTGTGTTCACACTTACTTTATAGAAAATACAATCCTGTTCTAGGTGTTGAGTCACAAACATCTATAAGGCTGGCTTCAGACTTGCAGATGCATCTGCAGCGTTTTGCAGATGCATCTGCAAGCATCTGCATGAAGACCGCGGCCCCTATGTTTATAATGGAGCGCACGGCGGTCTGCAGATGCTTGCAGACCGCCGTGCGCTCTCATTGCCCGCCATTAGTGATCTGTGCGCACGCGGATGCCTGCGCACAAATCACACACTCCCGCCCGCACCATGGACGCGAGATGTTGCGTCCCTGGTGCGGGCGGGAGTGTGTGGATTTGTGCGCAGGCATCCGCGTGCGCACAGATCACTAATGGCGGGCAATGAGAGTGCACGGCGGTCTGCAAGCATCTGCAGACCGCCGTGCGCTCCATTATAAACATAGGGGCCGCGGTCTGCATGCAGATGCTTGCAGATGCATCTGCAAAACGCTGCAGATGCATCTGCAAGTCTGAAGGCAGCCTAAAATAACTCAAAATCTGCATTAGTAATGAGCTCATCTGAGACATGTTCACACCCTGCTGATTCTTAGTGTATCAGAGCAATGCAATCACGAGGTGTATGTATGTTTGCTCTGTCCTCTATTGGAGACAAAAATATAAAGAAAATACTTAACATTTAAAAGGACGTAAAAAGTAAACTTTTCAAACTTTTAAAATAGGCGTCTTTCCACTTCTTTCCCCTCATTTTTTTTAATCCAATATCCAAAGCATATCTGGATTCAAAAACTATGTTGTTACCTGAGTTTCATATTTGGAGCCTGAAAAAAAATCACATTATCTAGATTATACATAACTGTGAATACAAGACTATGTGCACATACTAAGCATTTGATGTGTAAATTTTCTGCTTCAAATCTGCATCTCTCGTCAAAAAGAAAATACACGCAATCTGCAAGGAATGATAGAAAAAATTAAATAACGTGCGCAACACTTCTGAGGTCTCACCAAGTTTGCTGGCTTCAGAATAGGCGTTCAGATTTGTGACAAATTTGCACAACAAAAGAAAAAACACATTAAAATAAAATGCACTATGTGCATAATAATCCTAAATATTATGTTCTGTGTAACTTTAATTAAGGATCCATTCTGTGGGCTTTTCAACCCCTCCTGTTGATGGGACCCTCTCCAGGTAAAGGTCTCTGATGCTGTAAATCATGATCTTGAGATAATTGAGGCTGCTGTATTTAAAAATGTATCTATACGGACTTTCTGTCTGAGCTGGGATGTGATAACACCTAGGAACAGCAGCTCTCACACCACAAGAATCCTACTGAGGAATTCGCGGACATCTACCACCCCAACACAGGAGAAAGACTGGCTACCACCGGCTCCCACTCCACACCACCTATAAAGGTCAGTCACTTCTATCCTGGAACATTTCTGAGACCTGGAGGATCCTGAGGCCTGCTGCCCAAGTGTATACCCAAGGCCTGCACTGGCTGCTCTTCATACGGTAAAAATCCACTGCCTAAAGGTATAATCCTACAAGCTGCACATAGAACCCCTACCCACAGAAACACTGAGGAGATCTACTTACTACTTATCAGAGGTCAGGGCAGATTCTACAGGACTTCTCTCCTTCTCTCCATTGATGGTAACACATGCAAAGAGGCCTGTGAAGGGGCCCCTAAAAGTGGGTCTGTGATTACACTAAGCAGAGAGAAACAAGTCTCTCCAGCAACAACACACACAGAGTCCCAGGAAAGGGGGTTTAAGGGTTTAAGAACATATGACTGGTCATTAAAGTGTCAAAATATGAAAGAGACCAGAAATTGACTGGGATAGACTGGAAGGTAATGACATAGAGGGCCACTAAAACAATGTATGTAACCCTATTCACTGCTAATCTTTACCATGTGTTTGATATCATTGTATGTTTTCCTATGTGCTTTCACTACCAACTTTTATCACCCTATCCTCCCTCCTTCACCACTCATTCACATCAGCCCCTGCCCTACCCTATGTACAGCTCCCATGCTATCTTTAGTTTACTGAAGATTCTCAGCCCATCATATTCCGAAATTTTTCATAATAAACCAAGTCCTAAATCTAAAAACTATTTGCTCTTACTCTTTTTGCTGCTGCTCCTGTCAGGTGATATCTCTCCTAACCCTGGTCCGCCCTTTGCTAAGTTCAACCCCTCTCCCACCTCACACAGAAACCCCACTAACCTTATTACCATTACCTGCACACCTTCATCTCCCTCTTTTAATTGCACTCTCTGGAATCCACGGTCGGTATGCAACAAACGTCCCTTCATTCATAACTACTTTCTCACTACCTCTCTAAATCTCCTGGCCCTCCCTGAAAGCTGGATCCAGGTTTCTGACACTGCTTCCCCTGCTGCTATTTCTCACAGTGGCCTTCACTTCTCCCATTCACCAAGACCTGGTAACAGACATGGTGGTGGATTTGGCTTACTCCTGTCCCCACAATGTGCTTTCCAGGTCATCCCTCCAGCCCCATCACTCTCTTTCCCCTCTTTTGAGGTTCACACCATTCGGCTATTCCATCCCCTTCCACTCAGAGTAGCAGTGGTATACCGCCCCCCGGGGTCACTCACCCACTTTCTCGATCATTTCTCCAAGTGGTTACCACATTTCATGTCCTCAGAATTACCAACCCTCATTCTGGGAG
This sequence comes from Allobates femoralis, assembly GCA_033576535.1. NCBI lineage: Eukaryota > Metazoa > Chordata > Amphibia > Anura > Aromobatidae > Allobates > Allobates femoralis. The sequence goes on from JARQOC010000007.1 coordinate 177,115,114, forward strand.
ACTTTAACATTCACATAAACAACCCCATCTCCCCATCTGCATCCCAGCTCCTATCTCTAACCACCTCTCTTGGCCTCTCACAGCTCTCAACCTCAGACACACAAGGATGGTAACACCCTTGACCTAGTCTTTATCCAGCTCTGCTCAACCTCCTCCCTAGATAATTCACCTCTTCCCCTCTCTGACCACAACATTCTCTCCTTCATGCTCACTAACCCTCGCCCACCACAGCCCACCCCTACCTATCACACATCCAGAAATCTACAGGCCATTAGCCCTCATGCACTCATAGACTCTCTCATCTCATCACTGTCCCCAATCTCTTCATTCTCCTGTCCAGATCTGGCAGTAATTCACTACAATGACACTCTCAGATGCTCCCTGGACCAAGTAGCACCCCTCACCCTCAGAACCTCCAAACATAGAACAAAACAGCCTTGGCTCACATCACAAACTCGATTCCTCCAGCGTTGCTCTAGGAGTGCTGAACGCCTATGGAGGAAAACTTGCTCACCAGAAAACTTTATCCATTATAAATTCATGCTAATAAAGCTACAATTCTGCCCTTCACCTTGCCAAACAAACCTACTTCACCACCCTGATCTGTTCACTATCCAACAATCAAAAAAAACCTGACACCTTTCATGATCTAGCATCTTACTTTATAGAGAAAATAGACAAAATCCAACAGGAAATCAGCTCCCAGCCTGCAAGCGCTGCCACTCCCATTCTTCCCCACATTTCCTCCGGCTCACTCTCCACATTTGTCCCAGTTACAGAAGAAGTCGCCAGGCTCCTCTCTTCCTCTCGTCCCACTACGTGCACCACTGACCCCATTCACTCACACCTACTCCATTTTCTCTCTCCGGTCGTCACCACTCACTTAACCAAAACCATCAACCTCTACCTCTCTTCTGGGATCTTCCCTGTCTCCTTCAAACATTCTATCATTACTCCATTATTAACGAAAACTTCTCTCGACCCATCCGGAACAAATAACTATAGACCAGTCTCCAATCTCCCCTTCATCTCTAAACTCTTGGAGAGCCTGGTCTACAACAGCCTTACCCGTTACCTCTCCACTCACTCTCTTCTAGATCCATTACAGTCTGGTTTCTGCCCCCTTCACTCTACAGAAACCACCCTCATCAAAGTGACCAATGACCTTCTGACGGCAAAACGTAATGGTGACCACTCTCTGCTTATTCTTCTTGACCTGTCTGCAGCTTTTGACACTGTTGACCACCATCTCCTACTCTTTATGCTGCACTCTATTGGTATAAAGGACACCGCTCTCTCCTGGTTCTCTTCCTATCTTTCTGACCATTCTGTCAGTGTATCATTTGCTGGCTCCACTTCCTCCCCTCTTCCTCTCACTATTGGGGTCCCTCAGGGTTCAGTCCTTGGCCCTCTTCTCTTCTCTCTCTACACAGCCCTGATTGGACACACCATCAGCAGATTTGGCTTCCAGTACCATCTCTATACTGACGACACTCAATTATACACTTCAGCCCCTGACCTTACCCCTGTGGTTTTAAAGAACACCAATGACTGTCTAGCTGCATTTTCCAACATCATGTCTGCTCTCTATTTGAAACTCAACCTTTCCAAAACTGAACTTCTTTTGCTCCCGCCCTCCACTAACCTCCCTAAATCTGACATCTCTCTCTCAGTGTGCGGCACCACGATAACGCCTAGGCAGCAAGCTCGCTGTCTGAGTGTTATGTTTGACCTCGATCTCTCCTTCACCTTCCATATACTATCTCTTGTCCGCTCTTGTCACTTACACCTGAAGAACATCTCTAGAGACCGCCCCTTTATCACCATGGAAATAACAAAAACCCTCGCCGTGGCCCTAATCCACTCCCCCCTTGACTACTGCAATTCTCTATTAATTTGCCCCCCCCCTCTAAACTTTCCCCTCTCTAGTCTATCCTTAATGCAGCAGCCATGATCACCCATCTGGCCAATCGTTACTCAGATGCCTCTGCTCTGTGCCAGTCACTGCACTGGTTGCCCGTACAATACAGGATCAAATTCAAATTGCTTGTTCTCCCCCACAAAGCTCTTCACAGTGCAGCACCTCCCTAAATCTCCTTCCTCATTCCTGTCTATCACCTCACACGTTCTCTACGTTCTACAAATGACCTTCGACTAACATCTGCACTAATCCGATCCTCCCACTCCCGGCTCCAAGACTTCTCCCAAGCTGCACCAATTCTCTGGAATGCTCCACCCCAAGAAATCAGGATGATCCACAACTTGCATGGCTTCACACGCTCCCTAAAAACACATCTTTTCAAGGTGGCCTATCATGCTCCCTAAGAAAATTCCTTTGTACTGTATATAGTCCATTCACTACCTCTTTCGACATAACTCTTCTTTAAACTCCACCAAACCCAAAAGGCCTATACAGATGGTCTGATGACCATTCATGTAACTTTATTTCTATCCCCCATTTCCTCAAGATGCTAGAACCATCAGTGTAATAAGCCCCTGTCCTTTGTGTAACCCCTATCCCATTGTAGATTGTAAGCTCTTGAGCAGGATCACCTTTATTTTTGCTTTACTTATTGTATTGTATTTTTTACATTGATTCTATGCTTATTGTATTGTATCCAATTATTGTACTGTATTCTCTCTCTACTGGAATTACTTACTGTATTATATATTTTTCGTTTTTGAACCATTGTGTTGTAAAGCGCTGCGGAATATGTTGGCGCTATATAAAGATTTATTAGTATATATGAAGCCTCATAGCTCTTCACATAGTGCAGCCTCATAACTCTCTATATAGGGCAGCCTCATATAGTGCAGCCTTATATATGCAGCCTCATATCTCTCCATATAATTCAGCCTCATTGTGCAGCCTCATAATTCTCCATATTCTTATTATATATTATATTATTATTATTAAATATACTGCAGCTTCATAGTGCAGCCTCATAACTCTCCATATAGTGCAGCCTCATATAGTACAGCCTTATAACTCTCCATATAGTGAAGCCTCATAGCCTCTCCACATAGTATCATGCACCTCCTCCTCTTGCCATAGTCCTCTGGCCACCTTGCATTCACTTATTAAACAAAAAAAAAATCTATACTTGCCTCTCCTGGTTCCCCCGCTGCTCCATTCTCCCAAAAACTGCAGAGAAGACTCAGGAGGAGGAGGAGGTGCAAGAGGCGGCACCAGCCTGCTAAATGCATTCCACAGTGGAATGCAGATGGAAAGCAGGCAGTGGTAAAAAGAAGCGAAGGGAGGAGTGGCAGCAATAGGAAGCAGGAGGCTCCCCTCTCCACGCCTCCCCTCCTCTCCCTGACACACGGGCCCAATAGCTGCGTACAGCATGCTGCCATGCAGTGCCGCATAGCCATGTGAAGCGGGCGCCCGGCGCAGAGATCGGTGGTCGCAGGGGCGACGGGCTGTAAGTTGGGGCAACATCGCGGCTGCGACCCCTGTGACCACAATCGTTACACCCCTGGGAGGCGCTGTCTCATATAGCAAATGCTAACAGGAGATAGGCCATGCTGGACCACTGTAAATATAAATTCCAGCAGAGTCTGGCTGCGTCTCCCTATAGCCAGGCGCCTAGGCACAATTTCGTTTTTTTGAAACATACCGGATAACCGCTTTAACAGGAAGACTTACCAGAAGGTAAAGCAGAGAATTGAATGTAGGATGGCGCTGAGAAAGGCTATGTTCAGTCAGAGCGTTTTTGCTCCGTTTTTTTATTGATTCATTTTTGGTGCAGTTGCTGCACCAAATGTGAACTATATGTGATTCTGCACTTTTAATTCTCACTCTAACATTTTTTTTACTTCTATTAAAAATAAATATGTACATTCACTACGTACAAGCATCAAGAACAGACAAAGAAGGGAAGGGGGCTCTGTGCAATAACAATATATATTTGCAGTCCATAAACTCATCATAATACACAATTCTATCTGCTTTGAACATAAGACTGGGCCCTAATTACCTATTGCAGTTGTACCATTGGTATGTCTGCCCTTGACAAACATATATACAGTACATACAAATCTGCTACAAATATGTACATACATATTAATTATAAAAGACATACATACATGTTTTTGAACACGCATGAAGTGCATACACACAATCACTAAATACACATTTACAGATGCTCACTACAAAGGAATGCAAACATTTGGAAGAATGGTAGAATTGTATTTCTTACTGTTCATAACCTCTGGGCCACACAATTATATTGTTAGTATTGTAGTCTTGCAGCGCTGGGTCCTGGATTCAAATCCCAAAGACAACATCTGCAAGGAGTTTGTATGTTCTCCCTATGTTTTGTGGATGACCTCTGGACAGGGTTGCCAACTTGACTTTTTATTCCGTCTGGACCGTTCATGAAAAAATCATGGACAGACAATATTTTTTTACAGACACATTGGGGAACCATAATAAATTATTATGATTATTGTAAATATTGTATACATTATAATGTATATAATGTCCATTATATACCGTAACTACAACCTTGATGTGTTTCAGTAAACAGGTAAAAAAAAAAAAATGTGTCAGTGTCCAAATATATACGGACCTAACTGTAGGTGTAATAATAATAACGATATGAGCAAACACATCCAATTAAACATGTAGCATAGTTCTGATTAGCTATGTCTCTTACCACATGTGCAGGACATTACAGCTTAGGTATCCATGGTTACGACCACGAACAACTGTCACTATATGAGTGGTCGTAACCATGGATACCTAAGCTCTAATGTCCTGCACATGAGATAAGTGACAGCTAATCAGGAGAACTATACTACATTTCTAATTGGAGGGATTTGCTAATATTATCATCATTACACTTACTACATAATGGCATAGGATATTAGAGATGGGAATACCAGTGTGTTTTGCATGCATTTTTCATGCATTTGGGTTGGAAATATGCACCAATAATTGACATGTAAAAAAGCCAAGAAGCCAGCGCTGCCTGTGGTTAGCACGCAATACAAAAAGTGCATATGCACATATTAATTTCTAACTGTACTTTAAACTGAGACATTTAGCAAACAATTGATCAATTCTTTGAGCTACACCACCACGTCACAGCATTCTCAGATGGGGCAGTCCTACTCAACATTTTTTATATACGCTGTGTCATTACGGCCTCCTGAATGCATTAAAAGCAGAACCATATTAAAAGCACACGTGCCTGAAGCATTTATGAACTACTCCCACAGCGCCAGAAAAGGGCAGCGCAGATAAAGGCAGACCTGGTCCAGATATGACATCCGGACATTATCAGATCTGACCCCCACACTGCCAGACCAGCAACCATGGATGAGGGCAGAATAGGCCAAAACCCATGCGAAACAATCAAGCAGAGCCTATGCACATGTGCATTTAATATGGTCCTGATTTTAATGCATTCAGGAGGCCGTAATGGCACAGCATATATAAAAAACATAGAGTAGGACTGCCCCATCTGAGAATTCCATGACCAGGCAGGGTAGCTCAAAGCATTGATCAATTGTTTGCTAAATATCTCAGTTTAAAGTATAGTTAGAAATTAATATGTGCATATGCACTTTTTGTATTGCGTGCTAACCACAGGCAGCGCTGGCTTCTTGGCTTTTTTATTTAATAATTGACATGCTCCCTATTTATTTCTGTACCATATCTACAAGGAAATAATAAGCAACATGTGCACAAAACATCAGAATTGTCATTGACTTTGCTTGAATAAGGATTGGCATGCAGAATTGTGACGACAAAACTAAACCAAAAAATGCACCAAAAACGCACTGTGTGCTCATAGCCTTATTCCTCCTAGAAATATGAAAAAAATTGAAAACTAGGTTTTACATGTTGGTATTATCAAAGGGGTGTGTCCCTACATAATATCATACCGGCAACTCTGATTGGACTGTGTCTTGACATACCTCCCACTGGTAACACCCAGTTGTCAATTTATTGAGAAATTTCTAGTTGTGAATGTGATACCATTAGAATGGCACAGTGCAGAGTTCCCATCAAAGCTGCTTTTATATTTTGGGGAATACAGTTATTTACTTAAAGAAACATATCCGGAGAACTGAATTAACCGATTCCGTCTAATGATGTTACTGTAAGTTTAGAAAACGTTTCCTGCAGATACGCCATGTGGTAACATATTTCATGTACCGAGTACAGGCTATGAATGTCATTATTGCCTGTAAACATTCCTAGCAGGTCCTGACAGGATTAAAGGGAATCTGTGAGCTCAGGCTTACAGTATAAACTACAGTAAAGGCAAAGCCTTGCAAGGTATATGCAGGGCTGCCAATAGGAATTTCAGGATCCCTGACTGCCAATATTTTGGTGCCCCCCTGAGACTATGCAGGTCTACCGTCTGCCTCCACCCATGCTCCGCCTCCACCCAAACATTCATTATATTTATAGTCAAAAATTGAACCAGCACCAAAAAGTATCTCAATTTATGTGCAAAGCTTTCCCAACCAGCAATCCAGATGGTTCCTTAAAGTAAAAAAAGGAAAAACAGCACAATTTTTTTTTTTTAAAAGTGGACATTATTGACCAATGCGTGTCCACGCCATTGGGCAATAAAGTTCAATATTTGTATATTTTTGTACTGTTTTTCCTTTTTTCACACTCTCTCTCACACACACACACACTTGAGACTGCTGTGGGCTGAATACACAATAGCTGTGTATACAATAAAGAATACACAACAGAGATGGCTGCTAGCTGTATACACAATAGAGATGGCTGTGGGCTGTATACACAATGGAGACTGCTGCTGGCTATACACACAATATAGAACACACAATAGAGACTGCTGCTGGCCGTACACAATAGAAAATACACAATAGAAATGGCTGCGGACCGTATAGACAATGGAGATGGGTGCAGGTCCGGCCATATAGACAATGGAGACGGCTGCTGGCTGTACACAATAGAAAATACACAATAGAGAATACACAATAGAGACTGCTGCTGGTCGTATACACAATGGAGATGGCTGTAGGACAAATGCACAATGGAGACGGCTGCAGGACAAATGCACAATGGAGATGGCTGCAGGACCTGGACCCCCACAATGAATTCCTCAACGCGCATAGTATGATGACCCTACTGCAACTCCCTCAACTACACTGGCACAGTATGATCTCCAACTGTGCCCTCCACACAGCCCTCCATGTAGTATAATGGACCTACATATAATATAATGTCCCCTAAACCTCTTCACACTGTATAATTGCCCCAACACAGCCCTCAAATAGCCCTGCATAAAGTATAAAGGCTCCCTCATACCTCTCCACAGAGCCATCCATATATTATAATGGCTTCCATATAGTATAATTGGCTCCATATAGTCCTCCATATATTATAATACATCATCCATAGTTCTTCATATATTATAATGCACCTTCATAACTCCCCTATATTATAATGCGCTCCCATAATCCTTCATATAGTATAGTGCACCACCATAGTCCTCCATATGGTATAGTGCACCCCCATAGTCCTCCATATAGTATAGTGCACCCTCATAGACCTCCATTTAGCATAGTGCACCCCCACAGTCCTAAATATAGTATAATGCACCCCCACAGTCCTAAATATAGCATAATGCACCCCCATAGTACTCCATATAGTATAATGCACCCCCATAGTACTCCATATAGTATAGTGCACCCTCATAGTCCTCCTATATTATGTTGCATATTACATAGTTTTCCACCAGTGTACACACTGATTTAAAAAAAAAGTAAATACTCACCTCTCTTCTCGCCGCTCCGGTTTCCTCAATATCTGCTGAGTTGCAGATGGCAGACAGCGATGGCAAGGACTCTGGAGACGAATGCTGCCAGCAGAGGCAGCCAGGACTATAGGAGTGGCATCTGTGCGGGGTTACCACTGGTACGCATGCGGCTCCGCTCCATACACCTCGTACACACACGGCTCCGCTCCGAACACCTCGTACACACTCAGCTCCACTCTGTACACCTCATACACACTCGGCTCCGCTCTGTACACCTCGTACACACTCGGCTTCACTCCGTACACCTCATATACACTCGGCTCCACTCTGTACACCCTCGTACACACTCGGCTCCACTCCGTACACCTCATACACACTTGGCGCCACTCTGTACACCCCGTACACACTCGGCTCCACTCCGTACACCTTGTACACACTCAGGTACGCTCTGTACACCTCGTACACACTCAGCTCCTCTCTATACACCTCGCATATATGCGGCCCTGCTCTGTACACCTTGTACACACGTGGCTCCACTCAGTACACCTCATACACACTTAGCTCCGCTCTGTACACCACATACACACTGTGCTCTGCTCCGTACATCTCGTACACACTTGGGTCAGCTCCGTACACCTTGTACACACTCGGTTCCGCTCCGTACACTTTGTACACACTCGGTTCCGCTCCGTACACCTAGTACACACTCATCTCCTCTCCATACACCTCGCACACACTCGGCTCTACTCCGTACACCTCGTACACACTCGGCTCTGCTCCGTACACCTTGTACACACGTGGCTCCGCTCCGCACACCTTGTACACACTTGACTCCTCTCCGTACACCTCGTTCACACGCAGCTCCGCTCCATACACCTCGTAAAGACTTGGTTCCACTCCGTTCACCTCATACACATGTGGATCCGCTCCGTACACCTTGTACACACTTGGCTCCTCTCCGTACACCTCGTACACACTCGGCTTCTCTCCATACACCTCGTAAACACTCGGCTTCACTCCGTTCACCTCGTACACACTCGGCTTCGCTCCGTACACCTAGTACACACGTGGCTCCGCTCCGCACACCTCGTACACACTCGGCTCTGCTCCGTACACTTCGTACACACTTGGCTTCACTCTGTACACCTCGTACACACACGGCTCCTCTCTGTACGCCTTGTACACACGTGGCTCTGCTCCATACACCTCGTACACACGCGGCTCCGCTCCATACAACTCACACACTCGGCTCCGCTCTGTACACCTCATGCCCCCTCGGCTCCGCTCTGTACACCACGTACACACGCGGCTCCGCTCTGTACACCTCACACGCTCGGCTCTGCTCCATACACCTCGTGCCCCCTCGGCTCCTCTCCGTACACTTCACACACACGGCTTCGCTCTGTACACCTAACACACTCTTGGCTCTGCTACCTCAACACTAAATCCCTCCTGACACCACACATAAACTTCCCCTCATCCAGCACCATGACAACCTGCACAGCAGAGTCCTGCATACACTGAGGAGCTGATCATGTGATCCCTGACTCCTCCCCACCATGTGACATTATCACAGGTCCTGTAAGCACAGAGCAGCCATGGATGTGGTGTGTGGCTCTGTATGTGAGGAAGAATGCTGCTGGGACCATGGGTGTAGGAGCGGCATCTGAGGGGGGGCCTAGTGCCGCCCTCTTGTGGCGCCGCCTAAACTCAGGTTTGCATTATGATAGATGTGCCCCTTTGCCTTGCAAGATGTGAGGGGGTGGACCCCTGCTCCAAATGCGACACCCCCTGTGTCTTGGCCGAGCCTCCCTGCCCCTGATCCAATGGCCGTGACCCCTGCTGTAAGGTCTGGGGCCCTTGAGTCCAGGCAGAGCTAAACCCCCCTAGTGGCGGCCCGGGGTATATGGCCCATACAAAGATCAGTGCAGAGAAAGCTCACCCAAGCCAGCGCTAGTGAGAGGAACCGTGCTCAGTGCCACACCAAGGGCATTGATTAGCATGTTTGCTTAAATTTCAGTTTCTGTAGAAGAATGGCAGTCATATGAACACTAAGGGCCGCTTCACACTGCGGCATGATCCCGTCCGGTTCTTTCCAGGAGGACCCAGACAGCTGCGGACCAGATCAGCACACAGGACTGGGGTGCTATCATGCCCTCCGGTCCTTTGTGCAGCGCGTGCAGCTACAGCCGCTGACAGGTCAGGACCGCGGCGCCCGCGGTCCTGACCTGTCAGCGGCTGCAGTGCGCTGCACACAGGACCGGAGGGCATGATAGCCCCCCAGTCCTGTGTGCTGATCCGGACCGCAGCTGTCTGGGTCCTCCCGGACAGAACCGGACCAGATCATGCCGCAGTGTGAAGCGGCCCTTAGTCCCTGATTCATCCTTTAGGGGAGTTGGGGGAATAAGAGACTGGAGCAAAGGTGCACCAAATTTTGCAGCTTTTCAAAAAGTCACAATTGATGAATCAGACTAAAATATCAAGAATTGCTAGACTACACCCACGTAAAGTAGAACAAAAAACAAACAGGCAAGCACATATAAAATAGACATCAAAAATGGCACAAATGGAATAAGGAATTGGTGTAAGCAAAAAAAAAAGAAGCAAAACACAAAACTAGACGAAAAACAGATACAATGGTAATGATGAAACGGAGCCTAAACACATTGTTTGTGGAGGAATCTTTTGGAGTGGGTTGGATCAGAAAGTTATCTGAAAAGTCACTCAAAAAAACATTTGAAAAAGCTCTTTCTATTCATTTCAATTGAAGAGCGACCATGCTGATCAGTGATCAGGTATTCATCATTTTAAGATTTTTTTCTTCCGTTTCAGCTTTTGAAAGACATCTGTTGGGGGAAAAAGTGCTTATCACTTCTTTGAAACATCTACCGGGGAAAAATCAAAATTAGTCTGTGTCCAATCAAAATAGGACCTGAAAAGCCGTGAATAAAATGCACGTGTGTGAGGGTACCATTACACGTCGCAACATTGTATGCAATTTCACTGGCAATTTGCTGGTTGCAGTGAAATCATGGACACATTGTTACATTTGTACATGGCAACAAAATAGAACAATGTGTCCATGATTTCACTGAAACCAGCAAATTGCAAGTGAAATTGCATTCAATGTTGCGATGTGTAACGGTACCCTAAGAGGCAATTTTCTTTCTCCCGTTTGTCCGGCATGATGTGTCATCTGTGTGCTGTCGGTGTACTATCTGTTTAACCTCCGGATAGCACACGGACAGTATGACTTTCTACACTTACCTGTCCCCAATGCCGCTGTCACTCTCGCCTCCGGGTCCTTTGAAGCAGTCAGTGCAGTGAATATTCATGAGCTTAATGAGTGGCTCCAGAAGAGATTGTGATGGGCAGCATTGCTGGCGTCAGTTAAGTATAAAAATCCATTTTTTTAAAATGAAAAATGTTTGCTTCGGTCCGTGTACATGGATGTCACATGGATGACATCCATGTGCGGGACATTTTTGGCACAGACCCATAAATAAAGAGGCTCATCCACAACTACCACAAAATACTTCAAGCTGTCATTGAGAGGGGCAATACACTGTATTAATTAAGAACTGGGGTATGTGAGCTTTTGATCAGGGTCATTTGGATGTTTTTGGTTGTAATTATGATTTAAAAAGAGAAAACACAGTAGTTTGACAATAAATGGCTTCACCCAACCACTAACCAAAAGATTTTGTGTTATCATTCATATTCTCTGAAAAAAAGGCCAAGAAAGCAAAAAATCTGCCGGGGTATGTAAACTTTTGAGCACAACTGTAGCTATTCAATATTTAAAATAGCATATGTTAGAATTTGAGTGCCGTGTCTTTTTGTTACAATTGGAGGTGTCATCCACATAGGTCTGCCTTCACACTGCCCAATTTCTGATCCGTGCCTATCGTTTTAAAACGGATAGCCACTGATCAGTTTTGGCCTCCCATGTATCCCTATGGGCATAGATTGGTCCTATATGGACATCCATGTGTGTCAGTTTTGTCACTGATCTCTTTGTGTCAGTTTTTTTCATGCACCCAGAATCGGAGACTGTTGCGATTTTGGGCTGCTTTGAAAATCACTGATACCAACAGACAGACATGAATCCGTAGCTGTGCGTGTCAAATAACATGGATGTTTATGGAGCGGGGATCCGTATGGATCCGTGAAAAAAATGGATACGTGAAACAGATCTGTTTTGCTGTACTGAGCATGCTCAGAAACAAGGTACAGCTCCCCCCACCCCAATCTCTGGTGACTAATGGCGGACCCGTTAAAAAATGGTCTGTGGACATCTGTAGGCTTTTATTTGAACAGATCAGTGCCTGTCCATGTTGTCCTTGAAATTGAAGGAACCACACGGATGTGAAAATTATGCAGTGTTAAGGCAGCGTAAAGCAGGGAAGGAAGACAGCAGAACAGAGAGGAGGTGCTGTATCAAGGCCAGCGACGCTCATCAGAGCAGACCCACCCATAGATGAATATTATAAAAGCACTTTGTTATGTTATGCAACTAGACTTAGGGACTTATATACAGTATTCTAGAATACTGTATATAAGGGCTTACTGGTGGTGGATGCACTTTATATAGGAAAAACCTAGTCCCCTTGAAATCTGAAGATCACCAATGGATTTTGGTTCATAACATTGTGCAGTTTTAGAATGCTGGGTTTGTGCCTTAGAACATAGGTCTTCCAGCAGGACAATGACCCCAGGTACACTACAAGAAGCCCCCCGAAATGGATGGAAACAAAGCGCTGGAGAGTTCTGTAGTGGAAGCAATGAGTCCGGATCTAAATCCCATGGAAGACCTGTGGAAAGATCTTAAAATTGCAGTTGGGAGAAGGCGCATGAAAAGTGGTCCATAATGCCTGTTGAGAGGTGTAGGAAGCGATTGTTTGCCGTTATTAATTCTAAAAGATGGGCAACTAAATATTAAATTGACGGTGGCAACAATTTTGTCTGGCCCACTTTTTGGGTTTTGTGGAAAATTATGTCCAATACACACAATACACACAAAGGAAATAAATGTGTATGACAAAACATGTGCAATTGTAATAATTTTGTAGGACACATACTATATCCTCTTTGGACAATTTCAACACATTTAGCGCCACACCAGTTGGGCTAATAAGGTCCAGTTATATATTTTATGTGTGTTGTATTTTTATATATATATATAGTGTTGGCCAAAAGTATTGACACCCCTGCAATTCCGTCAGATAATACTCAGTTTCTTCCTGAAAATGATTGCAATCACAACTTATTTGGTATCATTATCTTCATTTAATTTGTCTTCAATGAGAAAAACACAAAAAGATTTGTCCTAAAGCCAAATTGGATACAATTCCACACCAAACCCAAAAAGGGGATGGACAAATGTATTGACACTGTTAGAAAAATCATGTGATGCTTCTCTAAATTGTGTAATTAACAGCACCTGTAACTTACCTGTGGCACCTAACAGGTGTTGGCAATAACTAAATCACACTTGCAGCCAGTTGACATAGATTAAACCTCTGTCCTGTGTCCTTGTGTGTACCACATTGAGCATGGAGAAAAGAAAGAAGACCAAAGAACTGTCTGAGGACTTGAGAAACCAAATTGTGAGGAAGCATGAGCAATCTCAAGGCTACAAGTCCATCTGCAAAGACCTGAATGTTCCTGTGTCTACAGTGCGCAGTGTCATCAAGAAGTTTAAAGCCCATGGCACTGTGGCTAACCTCCCTAGATGTGGACGGAAAAGAAAAATTGACGAGAGATTTCAACGCAAGATTGTGCGGATGGTGGATAAAGAACCTCGACTAGCGTCCAAACAAGTTCAAGCTGCCCTGCAGTCCGAGGGTACAACAGTGTCAAGCTGTACTATCTGTCGGTGTCTGAATGAAAAGGGACTGTATGGTAGGAGACCCAGGAAAACCCCACTTCTTACCCCGAGACCTAAAAAAAGCCAGGCTGGAGTTTGCCAAAACTTACCTGAGAAAGCCTAAAACGTTTTGGAAGAATGTTCTCTCTTTTTGGGCAAAGGCATCAACATAGAGTTTACAGGAGAAAAAAAAGAGGCATTCAAAGAAAAGAACACGGTCCCTACAGTCAAACATGGCGGAGGTTCCCTGATGTTTTGGGGTTGCTTTGCTGCCTCTGGCACTAGACTGCTTGACCCTGTGCATGGCATTATGAAGTTTGAAGACTATCAACAAATTTTGCAGCATAATGTAGGGCCCAGTGTGAGAAAGCTGGGTCTCCCTCAGAGGTCGTGGGTCTTCCAGCAGGACAATGACCCAAAACACACTTCAAAAAGCACTAGAAAATGGTTTGAGAGAAAGCACTGGAGACTTCTAAGGTGGCCAGCAATGAGTGCAGACCTGAATCCCATAGAACACCTGTGGAGAGATCTAAAAATGGCAGTTTGGAGAAGGCACCCTTCACATATCAGGGACCTGGAGCAGTTTGCCAAAGAAGAATGGTCTAAAATTCCAGCAGAGCATTGTAAGAAACTCATTGATGGTTACCGGAAGCGGTTGATCTCAGTTATTTTGGCTAAAGGTTGTGCAACCAAGTATTAGGCTGAGGGTGCCAATACTTTTGTCCGGCCCATTTTTGGAGTTTTGTGTGAAATGATCAATGTTTTGCTTTTTGCTTCATTGTCATTTGTGTTTTGTCATTGAAGACAAATTAAATGAAGATAATAATACCAAAGAATTTGTGATTGCAATCATTTTCAGGAAGAAAGTGAGTATTATCTGACAGAATTGCAGGGGTGTCAATACATTTGGCCAACACTGTATATATATATATATATATATAATATATATATATATATATATATACACACATATTTAAGGCTAGGCATAATGTCTAATCCACGATATTCAATGCAAACTATAGAGTAAATAAAATAGAGTTGTTCATTACATTCATATCATTTCCTTGTAGTTTTTTTAACAACTGCAGAGAATACTCATAATAAGGTTTGTCCACTGATTAATCATGTTTGCTTTATAAATATATATCATATATTAAATCCAAAAGCAATTAGCCCCCATGTACTCTCCTCCGCCTTCATGTAAGGAAATACAATTACCTTGAATATCCGCTTGTAATCCAATGTAACAATAGACAGTTGCTTTTGAAAAAGATTGAGTTTGTGCAGTGGCAGACCTGAGTACTCCAAGAGAGGATTAGTTAACAATTTATTTACTATGTAAAATTACATTAGAGTTACAGCTTGTACCTGTTTAGTATTCACTGTAACCAGATAGAAAAAATCCAACTAGATGGTAAAAAAAATTCAATGAAAACAAGAAAGCCTTACATTATCTTTCAAATGGAAAAAAGTAAACTTTTAATAAAATTTATAGTTAATAAATATTAATTCCCTCATTCATTTTCAGACCCCTAATATGAAGTTTGCAGCCCAATCTGAGTTACAGATTGTCATCTTGTGGGAGTGTTTCTCCCAGTAATATAGGTTGGATGTGAAGTCTTTGTGTTTCCTGATGTCTTCACTGTTATTGGAACAGCTTCTATCCTGAAATAATTTCCTCTTCATGCGCTTTGCTCCTTTCCTATAGCTTGTTTTCTCTGTCGAAAGCTTCTCCCCTCACTGTGGAGATGATATACAGTTGTGGCCAAAAGTATTGACACCCCTGCAATTCTCTCAGATAATACTCAGTTTCTTCCTGAAAATGATTGCAACCACAAATTATTTGGTATTATTATCTTCATTTAATTTGTCTTCAATAAAAAAACACAAAAAGAATTGTCCTAAAGCCAAATAGGATGTAATTCCACACCAAACATAAAAAAGGGGGTGAACAAAAGTATTGGCACTATTAGAAAAATCATGTGATGCTTCTCTAATTTGTGTAATTAACAGCACCTGTAACTTACCTGTGGCACCTAACAGGTGTTGGCAATAACTAAATCACACTTGCAGCCCGTCTGAAATCGTCCGATTTCACAAATCCTGTGCGACGTAAGGAGTCGACTCTGTCCCTTGACATTGTGAAACCTGCAAAAGAGGAGAGAAAATCACACAGACTGCAACTGTAAATGCAGTATTCAAGCCCATACTTGCAGTGAAACGTATTCCTTGAATGGAAAGAATGGAAAAACAGAAAAATGAGTCCAAGTTCAACAAAATCCATCTTCGGAGTGGGGGAGCTGCAACGTGCCAACTCTTCCACCAACCAACAGTATAAGTTCTAGCCACAAGGAAAAGCTCCAAGTTAAATTGGATGCTGATGTTCTGTGTCCTAGTATGGCAGGGATAAAAGGAGTCAGCGTCCAGCAACAATGTCCAGTTCATGTCACTGCTGCTCGAAGGAGCCACCAGGTGCCCTTGAACTGAGTGTCAGCCTGTACAACAGCTGACCAAGTTGGAGGGTGTCCAGGGTGATGAGACCTCAACTTACGTGCTGGTACCTTGGACATACGGCTTGTAGTGCAGGTTGGTCCAAGATCCTTCCCAGATGCTGGTTCCTTTGGCTTGAGTTCACAGCTGGCAGTGCTGAGGCAATGATTGTTATGATTGTTGTGCAGCCAACTTGGGAGTGATGGCCACATGCTATGGTCAAAATTGAGTGTTGATCTGAGCCCTATTCTCCACTCAGCTAATTGCAAGTCAGTGGAGGTGAGATGCCACTGTTCAGATGTGGCACCCTTGGCTTTAAGTGCTAGCGAAGCAGCACAGAGTTCAGGACCTGGTACAGAGTATGCAGGTTTTGAAGTAAACTTTAACTTGTCTAGGGTGAAACTACGGTGTGCCTTTTTGCCGGTCTCTGAGGTGTTCAGGGAGGCTGCTGCAGCTGTAGCCTTCATAGATGCGTTGTAGTAAACATAGGCTTGTCTCCTGATAACAGTTGAAAGAGTCCTTAGAAGACCATGTTGCAAGAATTGGTAAGGCCTATAGAGAGTTCTTCCCCGTCTCCCACCAGTGTTGTCTCTGAGATGGTGACATAGTTGTTCCTGTTGATGCCCTCGAAAGCAAGCTGTCTCAGCGGTACTCTGTTTTGAACTGTGACGTGTGTCCTGAACCCAAGAGAATCATGGATGCTGTTTTCAACAGGCGAGACTCCTTGTTTCATAGTAAGTTCATTACAGGGTGAAGCTTGGAAGATGAACGTGTCTTGTTCAACATCCAGTAGAGTGCTGAGGTTGCTTTGCATGGGGAGAACACTAGGACCTTCGGTAAGAGGTAGCCAGTTGAGAGTTGGGCTCTTACTTTGAGCACTGAAGTCTAGTTGGCTTCGGCTTGACCAGGTTTATGATTGAGATAGGCATCGCAGGTTGGGAACTTTGCAGTTACTTGCAGAGAATCCCTTGTCTCCAGTGGGTTTGATGCTCACGACCCTGATGATCACCTTGTCTTCCTTTGTAGGTGGTGAGTCGTTGACCTGGTTGTGCTGTTGACTTGAGGTTGTCGACTTGAAGACGAAGCAGATTTGGGTTGTCAGGTGATTGTTGTTGCCACCTAGTGTAATTTGGCTTCTCCTTTACCTGGTAGTGATGTGGGTACAGCAGAAGGGACAAAGCGTGGTCGTCTGACATGATTGTTTTGTAAGAGGAGAAGCTGTTTGGTTTCTTTGTCTGGTCACTACAGATGTCGCCCATGATGACGACCCAATCCAGAGATTTGTAGATGCACCTTGTGCAGTCGTATGATGTCTCTGCTGAGGAGAATTAAGCTGTCTGCCTTGTTGTCTAGAGA
This sequence comes from Allobates femoralis, assembly GCA_033576535.1. Classification (NCBI taxonomy): domain Eukaryota; kingdom Metazoa; phylum Chordata; class Amphibia; order Anura; family Aromobatidae; genus Allobates; species Allobates femoralis. The sequence goes on from JARQOC010000007.1 coordinate 177,132,580, forward strand.
CGGTATCTCGTTGGCTATGTCTTTGAGGTGAGGAAACTGAAGAGCCGCTTCTGGCGTTGGGATTTCTTCTCTGTTGAAGGGTATTTGGTTGTACTCTACCAGTATGGGAAGTGGTATCTCCTTGGAGTTGGAGAGAGAAGTTATTATGAGGCCGCTGGCGCTTCTTCCAGTGACTTCTGTCACACCGCTGCAGGTGCCCAAGGTGTAGGGATAGGTGTTTCCCTTCAAGCCCAGCAAGTCAAAGATTCTGACCTGGCCAAGGATTTGTTGCTCTAGTCGTCAAGACTGACGTACACCTTGACTGCCTTTTCTGGATGACCTTCGGGATATACCCTTGCCAGGAAAATCTTCGCGCAGGACCTTCTCCACAGACCTTGGTGCAGGATGAAGATACCGCAAAATGGTTTGTTGCTTTGTCTGTACTCTCCCTGCCATTGCCTGTGGGCTGAGAGAAGGCATACATGTTGAGTCAAGCTGTGTTGGATGAAGCGCTTGTACGTGGTCTTCACTACTGCACTCTATACACTTGATGGCGATGACACAGTCCTTAGCAAGGTGTTCGGTAGAGGCACAGCACCTGAAGCATACTTCAAACTTCTTCAAGAGTTCCTTTCGCTCTTGAAGTGGTTTCTTCCTGAAGCCGATGAACTTCTTCTGGGGATGCTGCAATTTGTGAATAGGACACTAGCAGTTCGGATTTTCTACCTTCTCACTTTCATTGGCCTTGCCTGGCACTGACATTGGTGTAGGCAGGACTTCGGACCCTTTTGTTGACACCGGACCACTGCGGGTTCTGTCTGGTGATGATGTCGGTGAAGGCAGAACCTCAGTCTTTTATGTAGACACTGGACCACTGCAGTTTCTGTCATGAGAGCGTGAACTTTCGTACCTAGGAGATGATGCAGAGCCGCTGGGTTCTTCATAGCAGAAGCTCGGGTTGTTTTTGCACTCTGCAATCTCCTTGATAAAGTGACAGAAGGAGAATGGAGGGAAGGAGACTTGGTATTGTCTCTTGTAGTTTGACTTTTGTGTGGTCCACTTGTTCTAAGTGACAGGTTATTCTCTTCACTAAATGATATCTGTCTGCAGGGTCATGCAGACTGCTGTACAGTTATGCTGTGGCTTGTTATAAACCCTTTATGGATAATCCTTTCTCCAGATAGCATGCAGAATACCACCCCTGGTAACAGGTTTCCCTTTCACTGTTCTGTACCCTTCTGATGACAGAAAATCCCAAGTGCTCTAATTACCAGTCCCTTGTACTTACACCATCAGGGAGCAAACAGACAGCTGTATACTCGGCTAAAACGATGACTTGTAGTAAGACAGGAGAAACGCTGCTGTTTTCTTCCAGAATCTTGTAATAAGTTCAACATAACAGCAAGTGAAAAGGAATAATCTGTACAGGGGTTGTAGACATGCATCTTCAGCAATGGCTTCTCTAAACTAAACGAAGGGAGGAGCACCCTGTACAGTGGCCAGCTAAGCGAGGGTAGTAGAGACAATGTAATACACAGTGTAATCTACCTGGTAACAACAAGGAAAATGACTGATTGGAGGAAATACTTAATGCAGAGAAATATACACAACAGGTTTTTCGCATTCGTGGGACAAAACAAAAGCCATATGTCAATTATTAATCTCCAACAATAATTTTTCTGACAATTGTTGTATGATTCATGCAACTTATTTAAAAAGCGACAATGCCACATTACACAAAAATAATAGTTTCGGTGGGCTGTGCAATAAACTTGTCAAATATGGTACTGTTGTGTATAGACAAGGGAAATGTTGACGCATGGTGCAACACAATGAGACTGAGGGAAGGTGTGCCCTAACCGTAGGGAGCAGGGGTTGAGGGCATCTCCTGACTCTGGCCTAAGTCTGTCCCTTCCTGCCCTAACAACCCTAAGTGGGTGCTTCCCCCGCTGCAGTCATATGCCTCAACCCTGGCTGTCACCTAGTAAAAGCTGGCTAGTGTAGATATTAGAAAACAAGGAAGGTAACAACAGACAGGAGAACCACAATAAGGATACCAAGAACTTAACATATACTGATGTGGCACTCCAGACTCCGGTTGCCATAGTGACATTGCATCCCTTGGGGTGTGATGTCATGCTTGGAAGCCACACCAGGTAAGCCCACAGCATGCAACACTTTCTCCTGACTCCAGACCAGAAGAGGGAGCTCTGAAACCCGGGTTCAGGGGAACGCTCCTATAAATTCTGACCTGGGGGTTGGGTTAGTGAGTTCAGTTCCTAGGAGGACTGTGAAGATGACCTGTGGACTGGAGCAGTTCTACGCTTGTCCCAGGCAGAGTAGAGAGCAAAGGAACAGCAAGCCTGAGTGACCCGTCGGAGAGGGTCTGAGGAAGGAAAGAAAAGGGCCTGGGGAATGGAGCCAGTTGCCGGCTCACCCCAGAGTAGAGCGCCAGAAACAGACACTGGAGTCCGAGGTTTTGCGGGTTCTACGGACCCAGCAGCCAAAACTGGAGAACGGGAGACTCCATGTCTCCAGGCCACAGCAAAGCACCCGGAGGCACAGCAGCATCGGAGAGCTTAGGGACAATTACTAGAAGAGTGGTGCCCGGGAAGGGCTCAAGCTGCCTGCCATACTGGTGAGAGACTTACCAGCAGGTAGAGAGGGTCGCAGTTTAGCTACAGGCAGTCAGGACCAGCAAAGAGAAGCGCAGCAGGGAGGCCTCGGAACTCACCGGGTGAGGCGATCCCCAACTTGCTTCCAGGCCACCCGGATTCCTAACATCTCCTGTGGACAGTGTCTTGGTCTGAGCCTGCAACTACCAGTAAAGGTAAAGGAGACTATGTACTGTGTGTCTGTCGGTTATTCCACGCCCTCAGTTCTGCACCCCAATGGCTACCACCGCCATAGACTATACTGGTTGCCCTGGGGAACCGCTCCATTCATGGGGAGCAATATCACCTTAGCTGCGTTTCCATCATCCCCAGAGGTCCCGCACCGCAACATCGGCCATCAATAGCCAAACATCATGGGTCGCGTCACAACAACAATCCCCAAAACCAAAATCCTTGAACTTTTATTTGATACCGCCAGGGTCACTGACCAGGGTCTTGACCCCTGTGACTCCCCAGAAGTATTAAAGCCCGGCTCCGAGTGCCCCACGGCCCTGGGGGCACATAACTGACAAACTCCGAGGCAGAGAAAGCGTGGCACTAGAAACAACTGCAGCAGCTGGACACGACTTCCACCTGGCACGAGGGTGAGAATAAACTCTATCAACAAAATCCAGTCCTTAAATAGCATCACCTGATCAAGACAGCAGCAGCAAAGAAAAAACTGACATTAACCCTTGCTAAAATAAAAGAAATAAACATGTTTGAAATACGATAGACTCTGGAGCAGTGAACTCGAGACAGTCAACTCGTAACAAGTACACCTTGATGATAAATATTACAACTGACATACCAAGTTTAACCATGGGTGCCTAGTACAGATATCTAAAGATCCTTGTCAGTTTGCTTGAATCTTTCGCAATCTGCCACCTCTGTGACTTGGAAATGATGTTTGGACATGGCTGTCATCCCTGAATACTTTTGTGTCCTGTGTGCAAATGACAGGTTGGTAAGTCTGTACAAAAATACACAACAAAGTCCTTGCAGGTGAGATCTTCACAAAGCAGATCTGTCATCAGATTTCAGAATACAAACTGAACACATTGTAGATAGATCTGCCAACCCTGATGCAGTAATGGGCTTGAATATTCATATCAGAATGACCTAATATCAACCTGAGCATTTTATCAGTCCCTTTAAGAAACTGTAAAATGTTTATGATTCCTAATGTATAAAATTTCTGACTACCGAGCCTGAAAACTGCAGCTTTTACTGAACAGTGAGAGACCTCAGCCGAGAGGAGGGACACTGAGGAACTGTTCATCAGGCTTATTGTGCATCGATTGAGTTAAACTTTCATAAAGGATTATACAGACAATCATGGATTTTCAAAAGTAAATACAGCATCAGGTCTAAGACTGGTTTCACAAATACGTCTCGGCTGCATTAGGCCGAGACTCATGTGGTCTGCATTTGGCGCAAGACACTGAATGCTGCTGCCACAGCGTGTTTTTGTCTGCTAGAAAAGTTAGGTATGGTCGGCTGGAGGGGGTTGAGTGAGAGGGGAGGAAAGGGAGCACACACTCCAGAGATGATCTGAGCATGCTTAAACTACTTTGAGCGTGCTCAGTGTGAACTCCTCATCCATCCAGCCCGCAGTTACCAGCGACTGGATGAGGCTTCATAGAGAGAAATGTGTCGTTTCCACGCATTGCACCTCGTCAGGACACATCAGGATCTTTTAAGTGGCCCCAAACCGCAACATGTTGCGGTCGGGGGTGCGGCGAAGACGCCGCACTCGTCTGCATCATGCAATGTCCTGATGCCACCTGATGTCCCTGCATCCCCATGTTCAATATAGGGACACAGACCTGATCAGGAGGCATCAGGATTTCACCTGACACAGACGCACCCCCAAAAATGCAGAAGTGAAAGCACCCTATGAGATATATTTAATAATGCATGTGGTTAGTATTGGGAAATCTGGTGACAGATCTGCTGTCAGAGCTGACTGCAGTCAGTTTCTTAACATGTGGTGCTTTGGTATAGTGCTGTATTATAGAAATATTTTGAGATAATCCTATCCTCTCTGTAAAACAGCATCCAACATTAACAGAGTGCAAAAACTTTTATATGATATTACAGGAACAGAAATATGCAGAGAGGCTTCATACACTTTTGAATTTTACAAAGTCCTTTGTCTCAAAATAAAACTAATTGCTAAGTCAGGTTGAATCTTTAAACCTCTTAATGCAGTTTGACTTATATATCCGTCATGGGGTGTGTCAGGGACTTTGGAGGGGACTCAGAAGCAGAGCTCCAGAGAAGGCAGACGCCAGGTGTCAACCTCTGAAAATGCCGCTGTCAACTGCTTACAGAGGCATTTAAGTGCCGTGCCGCGATCCTGCCTCCATGTTAGTTCGAGAAGCCATTGACTTCCCTGCAATGCAATCACTGGGAACTGATGGGTTGTTATGATAGATGAATTCCGTCATGTGATCTCTTCTGTGACGTCCTGTTGCTGGCTATCAAAGAAGATGCCATAGAAGACAGCGATTTTTACTCTATACAGCAATTCTGTGGTATTCAGTAGTATTGACTATCAGATGATCGTAGGTTCAAGAAACAAATAAAATGTTAAAAACAAAACACAAAAAAAATATTAAAAATATTTACATATACAGTGGAGGAAATAAATATTTGATCCCTTGCTGATTTTGTAAGTTTGCTCACTGACAAAGACATGAACAGTCTATCATTTTAAGGCTAGGTTAATTTTAATAGTGAGAGATAGAATGTCAAAAATAAAATCCAGAAAATCACATTGTCTACATTATATAAATGTGTTTGCATTTTGCAGAGGGAAATAAATATTTGATCCCCTACCAATTATTAGGAGTTCTGGCTTCTACAGTCCAGTTGGACGCTTCTAATAAATTCAAGATAATTTTTTTTATATGAATTTGTTTTAGTTTACCACTTAAATAGAAAAATAAAAATATGCAAGTTTGGTATCATTCTAGTTGTACCAACCTGGAAATTCATATTTTCAGATCATTTTTATTGTGCAATTTCCTTTAATTCTTTTGTCAATATTTGGAAAAGACCTCACAGGGCTGCTTGGTCTGCATACGGGAGGGAAAGAGAGAGAGGAGGGCGCAGATCTAAGTGTAGATGTTAAAAGAATTATATAGTGTATAAAACATAGTTATACTCCTCACCTTTTCAGTGTCTTGATGGTTGATCTACCCAACCTTGTGAAACTTGATTTTGGTAAGGTTAGTCTGGCTTGCAGCTCCGTGCTGGATGATCGGACCGCCCAGCCAATGGGTCCGTCAGGAGTAATTTCAGAGTAAAAACATCCGGTTCATGCCACGAACGGTTCCAGAATTAAGTTCAAGGTTTCTTCAATTTTTCCAGATTTATTTATGTCGGACCCACAAGGCTCTGGGGTACTCAGGTCTCGGGCGGTCGGGTGCAAGGATGTCACGGGTGGTCGGTGCCTGAGCCTGTGCCCTTGTGGTAACAACAAAAGGGGTATATTTACAGGGATAAAAGTTTATTGGTGATTGTCGTGACACCACCTGAAGATCCGGTGATGTCACCGGCGCTGCTGGGGCCTCCGGGGTGATGGGCGGCAGCAAGGGTGTTGTAGTTCCCTACAGGTGGAGCGGGGTCCCCAGGGCTGTAAGGGTAGAATGGTGGAATAGGGTAGTGGAGTCATTGCTGTGTAGGGCAGGCTGGAAGAATGGACACACACACAGTAAAGTCTTTTTCTGTACCTATTTACTGGTGTTTTGCAGGTACACTTCCAGGGTTGAAGGGTGCACTTTGGGATTTCCACACCGTGTGGGCTATAGGCCTCCTTGTCCTGCTCTCTTGTCCTGAAGTCTGGCGTGTGTGAAACCAGGCCTGACCTCTCTTCCCTCACACCCGTGTTGCTGCACTTAGGGCTCTCGCTTGGCTACTGCTACCTCTCTGCGGCTTCTGGCTCTCAAATGGTGGGTGCTGCGGGTGTCCGGGAAGCTAAACCTCCGCGGTGTACTGGGATTCTCTGCTGGGTTAATCTCTCCCTTACATAGTAACATAGTATTTAAGGTTGAAGGAAGACCTTAAGTCCATCTAGTTCAACCCATAGCCTAACATGTTGATCCAGAGGAAGGCAAAAAAAAAACCATGTGACAACACTTAGCTCCACATTGGGGAAAAACATTCCTTCCTGACTCCACATATGGCAATCAGACTAGTTCAGATTCCAGATTCCATCACTATCGCCCGTTCACACGCCAAAAACAGGGAATCTCGCCTTCATGATTGCCTCTAATTTTTGAGCAGTGCTGTGAAATCAGAACCAGGCAACAGGTTTTTTATCGCCGCCAAATTCCCAAATTACACGCAGCAACTGGGAGGCAATTTGACGGCGATGGTGCCAGGGCGACATATCGCCGTCAAGATTCCCCGCTGCGGTTGCGGCGTGAGAAGGTACCCTTAGTGTACTAGTTGGTTCTGTGGCTTACCTGGGCACCACATTTAGTTATGCAAAATAACATACAACATGTTTCGGCTAAAATATTAAAAGCAATAGCCTTCCTCAGGTATTGTTGTCCACAAACAATGTTCTTGTGTCGGTAGTTATGTCAACATTGGGGTGCTTTTTTGTCAACTACGAGAGAATAATTGTAGCTCAGGACAAGGGGTAGGGAAGCACACAACTTGAGAATGAGAAAATCAAAGTAATGGAATGGTGCAAGTTCGGGACAGAGGGGGAAGATGGTTTTCTTCTCTTCCTAAAAATTAGAATAATAATACAGACTATGTAATGTAGCTGTAGGAAATACATATAAGCAGAGTATATACACCATCAGTGTTTTTTCTTTTTCTGTTTATATAAATGGAATATGGAGCAATGAGGTAATTACTTGTGAATTTTAACGCAAAAAAGAATAAAATTACCAGGCACAAAATTATTTTATTAATTCTTTAATAAGTCTGTATATTGTTTTATTTTTATTTCTATTAATTTCCCATATTTTAACTATTGGAGTACCGTAATCATTTTCTGGCTTTAACATTTTATTCAAATTGTTTTACTCTTGATCCCTCTAATGGAAGAAAGAGGAATTCAATTCCCACTGATGTATTACAGTATAACAGTCTCTTGGTTCTGATAGCTGGGACGCAGTGACAAGAACATTTTCCTTTCTCTTTTTTGATATACATAATTCGTAGAGACAGGACTATCTGAAAAAACAAAAAAGGAAAACGAATTAGATATTGTAATAAATGCATACTTTAAACAGATTTTATGTACCCAGAAACCAATGCCTTCACTGTTTGAAGACAAAAATAATTCTTTTAGGGTGTGACCACATTTACCTAATTGGAGGTCCTACCGGATCATCTCACTGGTTAATTAGTGAATACACCCTACCTCCCTCTATATATGTCTGTTTTTCACACATCATTAAGTATACTTGAGGAAGGCTATTGCTTTTAATATTTTAGCCGAAACGGATTGTATGTTATCTTGCATTACTAAATAAATCAGGGAAAAAAATTGAAGAAACCTTCTTTTTATCCTTTTGTAATTTCAGTTGACTTGGAATTTTTTACCCATTTCCAGTAAACCATGTTATAAAATGGATGGTGCCTTTCAAAAATACAACTAATCACACAACAATATGCCCTCATATGGTAAATAAGAAGGTGAGGGAATATTGAAAGCGCAAAAACGAAAAAATGATTAAGTTCTTAATGGCTTAAATAAGATGTTAATGGCCGTGCATATTTTTGAAATTCCAGATACCAGCAGTTTACTCCAGAAATTATAAGAAGACGGCAGATTTACTAGTAGTGCATGCATTTCTGCAGCATAATATTTTTACTTTTGGAAATGAACAATGCAGAGAAATCTCTCCACATCAGATACCCTGTAGCCTAAATATCTTTATAATAGGTAACTTTATTAAGGGCTTTACGCCCGCTCTCGACACTTTTCAATGGTGGGTATGATCTAGATGTGGTTGGCTACACTAATAAGGTCTTAGGGTGGTTTCACCCTGGCGTATGCAAACGCAGCGCACCGAACGCAGCCAAACGCTTGCGCACTGCGTTCCTATGTTTAACATGGGAGCGCATGTGCCTGCGTCTGGCTACGTTCGGTTGCGTTTGAGTTCGGATGCGCATAATTTGTGCACCCTCCGAACGCACTCCAACGCAGCTTGTTGCATGTTTTGTGCGTTCGCGGGCACTTGTTTTATCTGCAAGTGCCCACAAGCGCACAAACCAAGCATTGAAGTCAATGGACCCACAGTATCCTCCGCATGACAGCGCAGGAGAATGCTGCGGATCACATTGAAATCTCTCCAGGTGGCCAGTGATCAGCAGCGGCCATCGGGAGATCAGCTAGAGCCTCCACTGATCTCCCACCGGTGTCGGCGCGGGAGATTTGAAGAAACAGCTGATCTGACAGTTGTTTAAATTTCCCGCGCCGACACCGAATAGGTGATGTCGGTGCGGGAGATTTGAAACAGCGATCAGCTGTCTCTTATCTCCGGCACCGATATCACCTATTCGGTGTTGGGCGGGAGATTTAAACAGCTGTCAGATCAGCTGTTTCTTCAAATCTCCCGCGCCGACACCGGTGGGAAATCAGTGGAGGCCCTAGTGCCGAAACCGCACGCCCCATAGACATTGTATGGGGCTTGCCGCAAGTGTGCCGTTATGCGGTAATCGCGGCAGTTGCGTTTTTTTCACCGCAACTGCCGCAATCAGCGTTTACCGCTGATGTGAAAGGGGCCTTAGTCAGATTTACAAATTGCAATTTCTAATGAAGTCATATCAAAAAAAAAAAAGGAGGTATTCCAGTTGGGTGCTGGTGTAATCAAATGGAAAATCAATTCAAGACAGATGCACCAAATGTATCATACATTGTGCGAATAAATTTGGTGCAAATCAGCCAAAGCAATAATGCAGCCTCACATATAACTGAAAAAAATGACCTCTCCTGATGAATTCTTCACATAGACTTGTGTACTGTTTGCAAAAAACAATTCAGCCTTATTTACCTTTAATTTACCAAATGAAGAGCGGTCTGTGAATCAATCTAAAGACAGGGATATATGCTGCCACCTGCTGGATTCATCTGGCTCTGTTTTGCTTCTTACAGATCTATGTTTGCTTAATTGAGTACAGCAAAGCCTTTGACTGTGTAAGGCTGTGTTCACACACAACGCTTTTTTCAGCGTTTTGCACCCGCACAAAAAAGCCCTGTAAAAAAATGCGGTGCATTCATACACCGCATGTTTTTATGGGGCTACTTCTTCACTGATGTCACAGAGGGGAGGAAGAATCCTGGTCCTCCTCCCCTCTGTGACATCTGTCACAGCCCTATTCAAATGTAAAATTAAGCCAAATGTATTAAAAATAATACAGATTCTTATACTTACCCTCCGTCGGGTGTTCCAGAGGCGAGAGGCGGGAGCAGCAGCAGCCATCGAACTGCAAGGACCTTGCATGATGTCATAATGACATCGGGCGCTGTGATTGGCTGCTCGCAGTCATGTGATATGTGATGTGCATATCACATGACAGTGAGCAGCCAATCAGCACCCATGACATCACGCAAGGTCCTGTCAGATCGGTGCCTGGCTACGGATAGCACGAACAAGCCAGCAGAGAGGTAAGTATTCATTCTTTATTAATTTAATACATTTGGCTTTATTTACATTTGATTTCGCAGTGTATATTAATACAATGCGAAATCAAATGGAGACAGTCACACATGTCACAGAAGGGAGGAGGAACCAGGATTCTTCCTCCCACTCTGACATCAGATCCTGCAGCGCCGCCCCCTATGGGAAAAAGTGACTCCGTTGCTGCGTAAAGAATTGACATGTCAATTCTTTTTACGTCGGCACTTTTTCCCATAAAAGCGCTGATAAAAATTATGCAGTGTCTGTACGGCAAAGTGAATTTTACATTCACTTTGCCGGCAGACAAAAGGCACATTGCGCATTTTTGAAAAGCTCTCGTAAAAAAGTGCTCAGAAATGCGCAAATGTGTGAACGTAGCCTTAATCGCCAGAAACTTTGGATTACCATGAAAAATACGGGTGTACCAAACCATCTTATTTGCCTCATCAGGAACATTTACATCAACCAAGAAGCAACAATCTGAACGGAGCATGGTGACACAGCATGGTCCAAAGTGGAGCGAGGCCTCAGACAATGCTGTTGTCATGCTGGGGTGTACAGACGTGCAGCGCAACACAGGAAAGATGGCAGGGATTGTAAAGAAGGAAGGTCCTGGTGATAAGGAGAGGGGAGACAAGTCACCTGTGTCTTACCCTAAGCTCCCTAACATCCATATATGGGTCCTTCCCTCGCCATCACATACCTAGGTCCCTTCTCATCCTGAACTAACCCTGGTTAGTGTGCTTGCCGGCGAGGACGCTAGCCTCACCTCTACAAACTGTGTTTCCCTGAAAATATGGTGCCCCCTGCAATTAAGATGTACTGGGGTGGGGGGGGGGTTTTAGTAAGCTTCTAAATATAAGGCATCCCCAGAAAATAAGGCATACCTATTTTTTTGAAGGCCAGTATGCCACCAATCAGAAGACTGGGGCATGCATCTGTGACTCATCCCCCGCCTGCCGCCGTTGCCCAGTGCCTGCGACTGTTTTCAGGGCACCACTATCACATCGCCGTTGGACTCGGTGGCTGGTGTTCATCTCTCGGCTGCTGGGAGGTGCCGGATTCCTTCGGTTGATGGTGCCATGTCCTCATATGGGCCTGCTCCTTCGACATCTGCCTCTGTCACTGGGCGCCGCCCTGTTTCTCCTTGTAGATGATGTTGGTTGCAGAAGAGAGGGTCCTGCAGAGGCATCTGATAGGCGCAGCCTTCGTTCTTCTGTCAGAAGTGGGGTGGTTGGTGCCAGTCGTGCATCACTGTCTGGCCTGGTTCTACGGGAGATCATCAGGCGGTGAGCTCCAGCCTATGGGAGGTAACCACACCCTTTAAATGCCTTGGAGCCTGTCTTGCAGGCCGCCAGATATAGTCTTGGTTTCCCCAGCGATCTAGTGTGTGTTTGGTTTTGACTCTGACCTTTGCCTGGATTTTTGACCCTGCATCAGCCTGACGATTTTGTACCTTAGCCGGGGCTGCCACTAGGAATTTCGGATAAAAAAAGAGGGGTTGCGCCACACTGCTAAAAAGAGATTAAACCAGGGGGTCGGTTAAACACCCCTGTGCTCACCTGGTTCAGTTGTGCCTGACCGCACAACTGGTTAGAAGGTACAGATTAATCCCGAAGGGATCTCCACGCCGACCCGATGCCGAGGAGTTCCCGTAATCCGGACGCTGATGTTGCACGTGACAGCTTAGGGGAGTGTTGATGTGACGTATGCGAGGTCCTGAAGTTCAAGCTGCTGGATATCACGCTTCCCGGCCGGGAAGAATGAGGCGGTTCCAAATGAAAAGGTGATATTGTTCAAGCGCTACAGTAGTAACTCAGGACAAGGCTCAATTAATAATTACCTTTAAGCTTTATTAAATCGGTATGGGATTCCAAATCGCCACAACGCGTTTCAGCGCTTATTGCGCCTTTCTCAAGTGATTACCGGAATCCACAACATGGAGGCCCGTGCCGCGGCTCGTCGCCAACCCCCGTTGCCTGCGGAGTTCCGCAAGGAAGGTAGAGTTACCACCTTCAATTTATCTACCGGGTGGGGGTTTGCGAGGGAGGAGGGTGTATGTGGAGAGGTGTTTGTGGGGCGCCGAGAAGTGGAGTCCCATTTGCCCAGAGGACATCCCAATTGTGACTTATATAGGGGAGATATCATCACCTATGAGCGACACGCTTGTCATGATGGGTGGTTTGCCATACGGGTACGCCATAGTTCCCCGCATAAGTGACTCACTTGCTTGAACTTCATCAGTGACTCTGTTCCTGTTTAATCACTGACAGTGTGACTTGGCGGCTACAGCCTGAACTCATATTAAGGACAGCCGACCACCCACCGGGGCCGCGCAAAGTGTTTAACCTGTTTTCTTTACTTGCAACATCTTAAGTAAAATGCACCTGTTATTAATAAAAGTGTACTTTTATTACCGGTTATAAAATACAAAATATTTCTGTAATGTTTGGGTAGCGCGACACTTGGGGACAAGTGTATTTCACCAAGGGGGAGGGACTTACAGTGTCCGTGCCTTCTTATGAACTGTTTATCCGCATACTAAGGTAACCGCAGCTGCCTCAGAACATCTTGTGCAGCTTCTGGCCCCGGGGATCATCGCTCAGCCTGTGGGGAGCGTTCCATCTTGCTGCATTCCATCCCCCGGAGGCCCTGCAGCGCCGATACAGTTACCGGAACTCTCATAGGTGGCGTCACGAAACAAATTAACCCCTAATCTGTTCACCTAACGACGTCTTCATTTTGATCTGTACCACCGGGCCCCACTACCGGCAGGCGCGGTCCACCCGTGACAAGGAGGAAGAAGAAAACGCCTGTCCCTCCGGAGTCCCGGCCACGGAGAGTCAAATTCACCTAATTTGATGGCTGCAGCTGCTTGTCTGTGGCCTGCGATGTTCAGTGATATCTGATCTTCCAGGTTTGTGTTTGGTCCGACACTCTGCACACTTTCGTCCGACACTCTGCACACTTTCGTCCGACACTCTGCACTATTTGAAAGAACAGAGAACATGTATAAGGAATGGAGCGATCACCCGATTCAAAAAGATAAAAAAAAAGTGTTTATTTTTAATTCCAAACTACAAAAGCACACACAAAGACAAATTAAAAACAATTAAAAAAGGGCAAGTAGCCCTACTCATCAAGGTGGTCCCTGCAGATGGAAAATGCCAGCCAAGAAGTAAATTACAATCTACGGTAACAGTAATGCTTAGAAGATTTGATTCCTGGTTTTGTGAAAAAAAAAAAAACACATACAAAAAACATCCAACCCCTTATTTATAGCCACAATATTGCAAAAAAGCTGAACATACAAAAAAAAAAAAAAAAAAAAAAAAAGTGTGTTTTAATATACTGTTGTCCCCACCTCTAATAAGGTCCCTATAGAAGGGGAGGGGGGGGAGTCAGTTAGGACAAATAGTCAGTCAAAAAGCTGTCAAGAGAAGGGGAGGAATGAATAGAGAATCGAAATGAAAGATAAGCACCAGGCAAAATAAAGGCTATCATAGATTAAGAGCCTGCAGAGAAAAAAGTTGCAGATCAATTTGGAGAAGAAAACTGGAACTGATCAGTTACCAGTTATAAGGCATACCTAGATTGCTGGCTGACAAGCAGGGATACACACCACGGCCCCACGCGTATCGTACACCAGAAGGTGACTTCCTCAGGGGTGTGTGCCATCAGAGTCCAGAGTAGGGTTTAACTAGTGTTCACATCATAATAGAGTGGAATCAGCTGGTTATTCCAGCTTATTGCCGGTATTGTCCCGGTCTGATGACGTCACAAGAAGTGTGTCATCACCAGAAGACATCAGGAGTACAGGGCTTCATTTGGAGTCCCAAAATGGCCGCCGGGCATGTGCAGAAGGAGGAGTGGGCGGAGCTATGAAGCAAGATTCTATGGATTGCTTCTAGTTGCATAGCAACCAGAAAAATAGGTTTAGAAGTCTCAAATTTGAGAAATGACTTCTAAAATGGCATGGGAATGTGTTAGAACAAGGAATAGGAAGGCACAACCCATCTATCTTACAAAATTGTGAACTTTGTTGTGCAGCCAGCAGAAATGTTTTTGTTTTTTTTTATATAGCATGATGAAACACACAATGTCCCAAGGGACGGACCTGAACAGCTTTTAAGATGAATTTCCTGACCTTAATCAGAGGGCAGGAAAATAAATAGATCCAGAAAGGACCTTTTTTAATATTTTTATATTTTGATAATTATTGGATAATTGTAGTTAAACTAAACAGAGCTGTAGAGTGGCAAAGCCTCCTCCTGCTCATGGGGTTCCCCATATACTGTTTTTTTAATAACAAATCAAAACCTATTAAACATGTTGATAGGTAAATACCTAAAATCAAAAATTGTTTGATAATCAAACCTATAGGGTAAAAGGCTTGATGCAGTTTCCTTGTTCAATTATAATTCAACAAAGAGGACCCAATTGGGACCTTAAAAAGATCAGAGATAAAGATTGAAAGAATACAAAGGAAAAAATATCTAAGTAAGAAAAAAATATAGTCAACAAAACATCAAAAAAAGAGAAAGAAGTGCTGTAGTCCAAAGGTATGCTCAAAATACATTTCTGTTTATTGACTAATAACACATATTCACACATTGTGCGCCCCCCCACTCACTTCACCATCCCCCCAGCCATATTCCCATCCAATTTTTTATATCGGCCGGACCATTGATCATTCCAACAATAATCTGTGAGCCATAAAATATTTTGGTTGGTTATAATTTATGTACACTGATCCCAAAAAAAGGGTTTGAGAGTCCAGAGATTCCACCCTCATTTTTTTGCGAGGTATATTCTGAGGTATTCTTGGCACTTGCAGATGGACAAATGACCCACAAGAGAAATAACTTCAGACCAAAAAAGTCAAAGGTATCAAGCAAAATTCCAGGGGATAATCCGAACAGGGATCCGGGAAATATCTTGAAGGATCTGAGGGACGGGGCTATAGGTTAAATGTCTTCGATCACCACTTAAGTCTGTTTGTAAAAACCGTTGTACAACAACTCTTCATTCAATCCCTGCGGAGACAAAGAATTCAAATCAAAAATCCACTTGGCCCCAATTCATAGCAATTCCAAGGTAACGTTGCCACTCCTGATAGTAGACTGAAGGCCCTGTAGACCCATTATTCTAATACCATTAGGATTACAATTATGATGTTCCAAAAAATGTCTTGCTATTGAGGTAAGTGTTTTACCTTTTTCAAGGTCATTCCGGACCGTGTTAATTGATGAAATATGATGTTGTATTCTTCTCCGCAACTCTTGTGTTGTCTGTCCAACGTAGACTTTTTTACACCCACATATGATGGCATATACTAGATTCTTCGTACGACAGTTGAAGTATGATCTTGACCTGATGATGAAAGGAGGATGTGGCAACGTGTAGGAATCTGCAGAAATTGTAAAAGGGCAAATATTACACTTGCCACAAGCATATGTACCCAGTAAACATATGCCTCTTCCTATACGTACAGTCGGTCTAAAAAAATGGCCTCTTGTCAATTGGTCTTTCAAGTTTTTCGATCTCATCGCTGTTAATCCTGGTCCTGTAGATAAAAATGGCTTCAATCTGTCATCTGTTGTCAATAGATCCCAGTTCCTGTTCAAAATAAGTCTCAAGTCATCCCACTGGTTATTAAAGGGTGTTATTACATTTATGGTTTTCCTGTCGTTTTTTACCTTTGCCTTCAAGGTGTCCTCTCTCCTCGTAGATCTTGCATATTGAAAGGCCTGTGAAACAGTTTTCCTTGGATATCCACGGGCGATAAATCTTTCCGTTAAATCCTTTGCCTCCCTCCTGAAATCAAAGTCGTTACTGCAGTTTCTTCTTATCCTCAGGAACTGTCCTTTAGGGATGCCCTGGCGTATATGCAAAGGGTGTGAACTATCAAAATGCAAAAGGCTGTTGGTGGCAGTAGATTTCCAATAGAGGGAGGTTTCAATTTTGTTGTTCCTAACATGCAATTTTAGATCCAGAAAGCTCACAATTGAAGTCGAAATGTCACTTGTCAGTTTTAAGTTCCAGATGTTACTATTCAAAACAGAGATAAAATCTTGACATTCCTCCAATGTGCCTGACCAGAGAAAAAGAACATCAGCAATATATCTGAACCACTTTATCACTGAGTTTTTAAATTGCATAAGTTAATACACATGGATCGACACAATGCACCCTGGTCCGACACTCTGCACCCTGGTCCGACACTCTGCACCCTGGTCCGATACTCTGCAGCCTGGTCCAAAACTCTGCAGCCTGGTCCGAAACTCTGCACCCTGGTCCGACACTCTGCACACTGGTCCGACACTCTGCACCCTGGTCGGACACTCTGCACCCTGGTAGGACACTCTGCACTTTGGTCGGACACTCTGAACCCTGGTCGGACACTCTGCACCCTGGTCGGACACTCTGCACCCTGTTCCACACTTTGCACCCTGTTCCACACTCTGCACCCTGGTCCGACACTCTGCACTTTGGTCCGACATTCTGCACTTTGGTCCGACACTCTGCACCCTGGTCGGACACTCTGCACCCTGTTCCACACTCTGCACCCTTGTCCGACACTCTGCACTCTGGTCCGACACTCTGCACCCTGGTCGGACACTCTGCACCCTGGTCAGACACTCTGCACCCTGGTCAGACACTCTGCACTTTGGTTGGACACTCTGCACTTTGGTCGGACACTATGCACTTTGGTCGGATACTCTGCACCCTGGTCGGACACTCTGTACTTTGGTCGGACACTCTGCACCCTGGTCGGTCACTCTGCACCCTAGTCCGACACTGCACCCTGGTCCGACACTCTGCACCCTGGTCCGACACTCTGCACCCTGGTCCACAGTCTGCACCCTGGTCCGACACTCTGCACTTTGGTCCGACACTCTGCACCCTGGTCGGACACTCTGCACCCTGTTCCACACTCTGCACCCTTGTCCGACACTCTGCACTCTGGTCCGACACTCTGCACCCTGGTCGGACACTCTGCACCCTGGTCAGACACTCTGCACCCTGGTCAGACACTCTGCACTTTGGTTGGACACTCTGCACTTTGGTCGGACACTATGCACTTTGGTCGGATACTCTGCACCCTGGTCGGACACTCTGTACTTTGGTCGGACACTCTGCACCCTGGTCGGTCACTCTGCACCCTAGTCCGACACTGCACCCTGGTCCGACACTCTGCACCCTGGTCCGACACTCTGCACCCTGGTCCACAGTCTGCACCCTGGTCCGACACTCTGCACTTTGGTCCGGCACTCTGCACTTTGGTCGGATACTCTGCACTTTGGTCGGACACTCTGCACTTTGGTCGGACATTCTGCACTTTGGTCGGACACTCTGCACTTTGATCGGACACTCTGCACTTTGGGCCGACAGTCTGCACTTTGGTCGGACACTGCACTTTGGTCGGACACTCTGCACTTTGGTCGGACACTCTGCACCCTGGTCGGACACTCTGCACCCTGGTCGGACACTCTGCATCCTGGTCGGACACACTGCACCTTGGTCGGACACTCTGCACTTTGGTTGGACACTCTGCACTTTGGTCGGACACTATGCACCTTGTTGGGACACTCTGCACCCTGGTCGGACACTCTGCATTTTGGTCGGACACTCTGCATTTTGGTCGGACACTCTGCACTTTGGTCGGACACTCTGCACCCTAGTCGGACACTCTGCACTTTGGTCGGACACTCCTCACTTTTGTCGGACACTCTGCACCCTGGTCGGACACTCTGCACTTTGGTCGGACACACTGCATTTTGGCACGACACTCTGCACCCTGGTCCGACACTCTGCACCCTGGTCAGACACTCTGCACCCTGGTCCACACTCTGCACCCTGTTCCACACTCTGCACCCTGTTCCACACTCTGCACCCTGGTCCGACACTCTGCACTGTGGTCCAACACTCTGCACTTTGGACGGACACTCTGCACTTTGGTGGGACACTCTGCACTTTGGTAGGACACTCTGCACTTTGGTGGGACACTTTGCATTTTGGTCGGACACTCTGCACCCTGGTCGGACACTCTGCACCCTGGTCCACAGTCTGCACCCTGGTCCGACACTCTGCACTTTGGTCCGGCACTCTGCACTTTGGTCGGATACTCTGCACTTTGGTCGGACACTCTGCACTTTGGTCGGACATTCTGCACTTTGGTCGGACACTCTGCACTTTGATCGGACACTCTGCACTTTGGGCCGACAGTCTGCACTTTGGTCGGACAACTGTGCACTTTGGTCGGACACTCTGCACTTTGGTCGACACTCTGCACCCTGGTTCGGGACACTCTGCACCCTGGTCGGACACTCTGCATCCTGGTCGGACACACTGCACCTTGGTCGGACACTCTGCACTTTGGTTGGACACTCTGCACTTTGGTCGGACACATATGCACCTTGTTGGGAACACTCTGCACCCTGGTCGGACACTCTGCATTTTGGTCGGACACTCTGCATTTTGGTCGGACACTCTGCACTTTGGTCGGACACTCTGCACCCTAGTCGGACACTCTGCACTTTGGTCGGACACTCCTCACTTTTGTCGGACACTCTGCACCCTGGTCGGACACTCTGCACTTTGGTCGGACACACTGCATTTTTGGCACGACACTCTGCACCCTGGTCCGACACTCTGCACCCTGGTCAGACACTCTGCACCCTGGTCCACACTCTGCACCCTGTTCCACACTCTGCACCCTGTTCCACACTCTGCACCCTGGTCCGACACTCTGCACTGTGGTCCAACACTCTGCACTTTTGGACGGACACTCTGCACTTTGGTGGGACACTCTGCACTTTGGTAGGACACTCTGCACTTTGGTGGGACACTTTGCATTTTGGTCGGACACTCTGCACCCTGGTCGGACACTCTGCACCCTGGTCGGACACTCTGCACCCTGGTCGGACACTCTGCACCCTGGTCGGACACTCTGCACCCTGGTCGGACACTCTGCACTTTGGTCGGACACTCTTCACTTTCGTCGGACACTCTGCACCCTGATCGGACACTCTGCACTTTGGTCGGACAATCTGCACTTTGGTCGGACACTCTGCACCCTGGGCCGACACTCTGCACCCTGGTCTGACACTCTGCACCCTGGTCCGACACTCTGCTTTCTGGTCCGACAGTCTGCACTTTGGTCAGGCACTCTCCACTTTGGTCTGACACTCTCCACTTTGGTCCGACACTCTCCACTTTGGTCCGACACTCTCCACTTTGGTCCGACACTCTCCACTTTGGTCCGACAATCTGCACTTTGGGCCGACACTCTGCACTTTGGGCCGACACTCTGCACTTTGGGCCGACACTCTGCACCCTGGTCCGACACTCTGCACCCTGGTCCGACACTCTGCCCTTGTCCGACACTCTGCACCCTGGTCCACACTCTGCACCTGTTCCACACTCTGCACCCTGGTCCACACTTTGCACTGTGGTCCATCACTCTGCACTTTGGACGGACACTCTGCACCCTGGTCGGACACTCTGCACCCTGGTCGGACACTCTGCACTTTGGTCGGACACTCTTCACTTACGTCGGACACTCTGCACCCTGGTCCACACTCTGCACCCTGGTCCACACTCTGCACTCTGGTCGGACACTCTGCACTCTGGTCGGACACTCTGCACTCTGGTCGGACACTCTGCACTTTGGTCGGACACTCTGCACTTTGGTCGGACACTCTGCACTTTGGTCCGACACTCTCCACTTTGGTCCGACAATCTGCACCCTGGTCCCACACTCTGCACCTGGTCCGACACTCTGCACCCTGGTCCGATACTCTGCACCCTAGTCCGACACCCTGCACCTGGTCCGACACTCTGCACCCTGGTCGGACACTCTGCACTTTGGTCCGACACTCTGCACTTTGGTCCGACAGTCTGCACTTTGGTCGGACACTCTGCACTTTGGTCGGACACTCTGCACTTTGATCTGACACTCTGCACCCTGGTCCGACACTCTGCTCCCTGTCCGACACTCTGCTCCCTGGTCCACACTCTGCACCCTGTTCCACACTCTGCACCCTGGTCCGACACTCTGCACTGTGGTCCATCACTCTGCACTTTGGACGGACACTCTGCACCCTGGTCGGACACTCTGCACCCTGGTCGGACACTCTGCACCCTGGTCGGACACTCTGCACTTTGGTCGGACACTCTTCACTTACGTCGGACACTCTGCACCCTGGTCCACACTCTGCACCCTGTTCCACACTCTGCACCCTGGTCCGACACTCTGCACTGTGGTCCAACACTCTGCACTTTGGACGGACACTCTGCATCCTGGTCGGACACTCTGCACCCTGGTCGGACACTCTGCACCCTGATCGGACACTCTTCACTTACGTCGGACACTCTGCACCCTGGTCGGACACTCTGCACTTTGGTCGGACAATCTGCACTTTGGTCGGACACTCTGCACTCTGGTCGGACACTCTGCACTCTGGTCGGACACTCTGCACTCTGGTCGGACACTCTGCACTTTGGTCGGACACTCTGCACTTTGGTCGGACACTCTGCACTTTGGTCCGACACTCTGCACTTTGGTCCGACACTCTGCACTTTGGTCCGACACTCTCCACTTTGGTCCGACACTCTGCACCCTGGTCCCACACTCTGCACTCTGGTCCGACACTCTCCACTTTGGTCCGACACTCTCCACTTTGGTCCGACACTCTCCACTTTGGTCCGACACTCTCCACTTTGGTCCAACACTCTGCACTTTGGTCGGACACTCTGCACCCTGGTCCGACACTCTGCACCTTAGTCCGACTCTCTGCACCCTGGTACGACACTCTGCAGCCTGGTCCGACACTCTGCAGCCTGGTCCGACACTCTGCAGCCTGGTCCGACACTCTGCACCCTGGTACGACACTCTGCACCCTGGTCAGACACCCTGCACCCTGGTCGGACACTCTGCACTTTGGTCGGACACTCTGCACTTTGGTCGGACACTCTGCACTTTGATCGGACACTCTGCACCCTGGTCCGACACTCTGCACCCTGGTCGGACAATCTGCACTTTGGTCGGACACTCTGCACTTTGGTCGGACAGTCTGCACTTTGGTCGGACACTCTGCACTTTGGTTGGACACTCTGCACTTTGGTCGGACACTCTGCACTCTGGTCGGACACTCTGCACTTTGGTCGGACACTCTGCACTTTGATTGGACACTCTCCACTTTGGTCCGACACTCTGCACTTTGGTCCGACATTCTGCAGTTTGGTCCGACACTCTGCACTTTGGTCCGACACTCTGCACTTTGGTCCGACACTCTGCACCCTGGTCAGACACTCTGCACCCTGGTCCGAATCTCTCCACCCTGGTCCGACACTCTGCACCCTGGTCCACACTCTGCACCCTGTTCCACATTCTGCACCCTTGTCCGACACTCTGCACTCTGGTCCGACACTCTGCACCCTGGTCGGACACTCTGCACTTTGGTCCGGCACTCTGCACTTTGGTCGGATACTCTGCACTTTGGTCGGATACTCTGCACTTTGGTCGGACACTCTGCACTTTGGTCGGACATTCTGCACTTTGGTCGGACACTCTGCGCTTTGATCGGACACTCTGCACTTTGGGCCGACAGTCTGCACCCTGGTCGGACACTCTGTACCCTGGTCGGACACTCTGCACCCTGGTCGGACACTCTGCACCTGGTCGGACACTCTGCATCCTGGTCGGACACACTGCACCTTGGTCGGACACTCTGCACTTTGGTTGGACACTCTGCACTTTGGTCGGACACTATGCACTTTGTTGGGACACTCTGCACCCTGGTCGGACACTCTGCATTTTGGTCGGACACTCTGCATTTTGGTCGGACACTCTGCACTTTGGTCGGACACTCTGCACCCTAGTCGGACACTCTGCACTTTGGTCGGACACTATGCACTTTGTTGGGACACTCTGCACCCTGGTCGGACACTCTGCATTTTGGTCGGACACTCTGCATTTTGGTCGGACACTCTGCACTTTGGTCGGACACTCTGCACCCTAGTCGGACACTCTGCACTTTGGTCGGACACTCTGCACCCTAGTCGGACACTCTGCACTTTGGTCGGACACTCCTCACTTTTGTCGGACACTCTGCACCCTGGTCGGACACTCTGCACTTTGGTCGGACACTCTGAACTTTGATCAGACAGTCTGCACTTTGGTCGGACACTCTGCACCGTGGTCGGACACTCTGCACTTTGGTCGGATACACTGCATTTTGGCACGACACTCTGCACCCTGGTCCGACACTCTGCACCCTGGTCGGACACTCTGCACCCTGTTCCACACTCTGCACCCTGTTCCACACTCTGCACCCTGTTCCACACTCTGCACCCTGTTCCACACTCTGCACCCTGTTCCACACTCTGCACCCTGGTCCGACACTCTGCACTGTGGTCCAACACTCTGCACTTTGGACGGACACTCTGCACTTTGGTGGGACACTCTGCACTTTGGTGGGACACTCTGCACTTTGGTGGGACACTTTGCATTTTGGTCGGACACTCTGCACCCTGGTCGGACACTCTGCACCCTGGTCGGACACTCTGCACCCTGGTCGGACACTCTGCACCCTGGTCGGACACTCTGCACCCTGGTCGGACACTCTTCACTATCGTCGGACACTCTGCACCCTGATCGGACACTCTGGACTTTGGTCGGACAATCTGCACTTTGGTCGGACACTCTGCAATCTGGTCGGACACTCTGCACTTTGGTCGGACACTCTGCACTTTGGTCGGACACTCTGCACTTTGGTTGGACACTCTGCACTTTGGTCCGACACTCTGCACTTTGGTCCGACACTCTGCACCCTGGTCCGACACTCTGCACCTTAGTCCGACACTCTGCACCCTGGACCGACACTCTGCACCCTAGTCCGACACTCTGCAGACTGGTCCGACACTCTGCACCCTGGCCCACACTCTGCACCCTGGTCCGACACCCTGCACCCTGGTCAGACACTCTGCACTTTGGTCGGACACTCTGCACTTTGGTCGGACACTTTGCACTTTGTCGGACACTCTGCACCCTAGTCCGACACCCTGCACCCTGGTCGGACACTCTGCACCCTGGTCGACACTCTGTACTTTGGTCGACAGTCTGCACTTTGGTCGGACACTCTGCACTTTGGTCGACACTCTGCACTTTGATCGACACTCTGCACCCTGGTCCGACACTCTGCTCCCTGTCCGACACTCTGCACCCTGTTCCACACTCTGCACCCTTTTCCACACTCTGCACCCTGGTCCGACACTCTGCACTGTGGTCCAACACTCTGCACTTTGGACGACACTCTGCACTTTGGACGGACACTCTGCACCCTGTCGGACACTCTGAACCTGGTCGGACACTCTGCACTTTGGTCGGACACTCTTCACTTACGTCGGACACTCTGCACCCTGTCCACACTCTGCACCCTGTTCCACACTCTGCACCTGGTCCGACACTCTGCACTGTGGTCCAACACTCTGCACTGTGGTCCGACACTCTGCACCTGGTCGGACACTCTGCACCCTGATCGGACACTCTTCACTTACGTCGGACACTCTGCACCCTGGTCGGACACTCTGCACTTTGGTCGGACAATCTGCACTTTGGTCGGACACTCTGCACGCTGGTTTTTTTTTTTTTTTTTTTTTTTTTTCACTCTCACCTGGTCCCACACTCTGCACCTGGTCCGACACCCTGCACCCTGGTCAGACACTCTGCACTTTGGTCGGACACTCTGCACTTTGGTCGGACACTTCTGCACTTTGGTCGGACACTCTGCACCCTAGTCCGACACCTCTGCACCTGGTCGACACTCTGCACCCTGGTCGACACTCTGTACTTTGGTCCGACATCTGCACTTTGGTCGGACACTCTGCACTTTGGTCAGACACTCTGCACTTTGATCTGACACTCTGCACCCTGGTCCGACACTCTGCTCCTGTCCGACACTCTGCACCCTGTTCCACACTCTGCACCCTGTTCCACACTCTGCACCCTGGTCCGACACTCTGCACTGTGGTCCAACACTCTGCACTTTGGACGGACACTCTGCACTTTGGACGGACACTCTGCACCCTGGTCGGTACACTCTGAACCCTGGTCGGACACTCTGCACTTTGGTCGGACACTCTTCACTTACGTCGGACACTCTGCACCCTGGTCCACACTCTGCACCCTGTCCACACTCTGCACCCTGGTCCGACACTCTGCACTGTGGTCCAACACTCTGCACTGTGGTCCGACACTCTGCACCCTGGTCGGACACTCTGCACCCTGATCGGACACTCTTCACTTTACGTCGACACTCTGCACCCTGGTCGAGGGACACTCTGCACTTTGGTCGGACAATCTGCACTTTGGTCGGACACTCTGCACGCTGGTCGGACACTCTGCACTCTGGTCGGACACTCTGCACCTCTGGTCGGACACTCTGCACTTTGGTCGGACACTCTGCACTTTGGTCGGACACTCTGCACTTTGGTCGGACACTCTGCACTTTTGGTCGGACACTCTGCACCCTGGTCTTACACTCTGCACTTTGGTCTTACACTCTCACCCTGGTCGACACTCTCCACTTTGGTCCGACACTCTCCACTTTGGTCCGACACTCTCCACTTTGGTCGACACTCTCCACTTTGGTCCGACACTCTCACTTTGGTCCGACACTCTGCACTTTGGTCCGACACTCTGCACTGTGGTCCAACACTCTGCACTGTGGTCCGACACTCTGCACCCTGGTCGGACACTCTGCACCTGATCGACACTCTTCACTTACGTCGACACTCTGCACCCTGGTCGGACACTCTGCACTTTGGTCGACAATCTGCACTTTGGTCGGACACTCTGCACTCTGGTCGACACTCTGCACTTTGGTCGGACACTCTGCACTTTGGTCTGACACTCTGCACTTTGGTCGGACACTCTGCACTTTGATCGGACACTCTGCACTTTGGTCGGACACTCTGCACTTTGGTCGGACACTCTGCACCCTGGTCTTACACTCTGCACTTTGGTCTTACACTCTCCACCCTGGTCCGACACTCTCCACTTGTCCGACACTCTCCACTTGGTCCGACACTCTCCACTTTGGTCCGACACTCTCCACTTTGGTCCGACACTCTCCACTTTGGTCGACACTCTCCACTTTGGTCCGACACTCTCCACTTTGGTCCGACACTCTGCACTTTGTCCGACACTCTGCACCCTGGTCCGACACTTCACCCTGGTCCGACACTCTGCACTTTGGCGACACTCTGCATTTGGGCCGACACTCTGCACCCGGGCCGACACTCTGCACCCTGGTCCGACACTCTGCACCTGTCCGATACTCTGCACCCTGGGCCGACACCCTGCACCCTGGTCCGACACTCTGCACCTGGTCGACACTCTGCACCCTGGTCGGACACTCTGCACTTTGGTCGGACACTCTGCACTCTGGTCGGACACTCTGCACTCTGGTCGGACACTCTGCACTCTGGTCGGACACTCTGCACTTTGGTCGGACACTCTGCACTTTGTCGACACTCTGCACTTTGGTCCGACACTCTGCACTTTGGTCCGACACTCTGCACCCTGGTCCGACACTCTGCACTTAGTCCGACACTCTGC
Source organism: Allobates femoralis (assembly GCA_033576535.1). Taxonomy (NCBI): domain Eukaryota; kingdom Metazoa; phylum Chordata; class Amphibia; order Anura; family Aromobatidae; genus Allobates; species Allobates femoralis. The sequence continues at coordinate 177,158,490 of JARQOC010000007.1, forward strand.
ACCCTGGACCGACACTCTGCACCCTAGTCCGACACTCTGCAGCCTGGTCCGACACTCTGCACCCTGGGCCGACACTCTGCACCCTGGTCCGACACCCTGCACCCTGGTCAGACACTCTGCACTTTGGTCGGACACTCTGCACTTTGGTCGGACACTCTGCACTTTGGTCGGACACTCTGCACCCTAGTCCGACACCCTGCACCCTGGTTGGACACTCTGCACCCTGGTCGGACACTCTGCACTTTGGTCCGACAGTCTGCACTTTGGTTGGACACTCTGCACTTTGGTCCGACAATCTGCACTTGGTCGGACACTCTGCACTTGGTCGACACTCTGCACTTTGATCTGACACTCTGCACCCTGGTCTGACACTCTGCTCCCTGTCCGACACTCTGCACCCTGTTCCACACTCTGCACCCTGTTCCACACTCTGCACCCTGGTCCGACACTCTGCACTGTGTCCAACACTCTGCACTTTGACGGCACTCGCACTGACGACACTCTGCACCCTGGTCGGACACTCTGCACCCTGGTCGGACACTCTGCACCTGGTCGGACACTCTGCACTTTGGTCGGACACTCTCACTTACGTCGGACACTCTGCACCCTGGTCCACACTCTGCACCCTGTTCCACACTCTGCACCCTGGTCCGACACTCTGCACTGTGGTCCAACACTCTGCACTGTGGTCCGACACTCTGCACCCTGGTCGGACACTCTGCACCCTGATCGACACTCTTCACTTACGTCGGACACTCTGCACCCTGGTCGGACACTCTGCACTTTGGTCGACAATCTGCACTTTGGTCGGCACTCTGCACGCTGGTCGACACTCTGCACTCTGGTCGACACTCTGCACTCTGGTCGGACACTCTGCACTTTGGTCGGACACCTGCACTTTGGTCGGACACTCTGCACTTTGGTCGACACTCTGCACTTTGTCGACACTCTGCACTTTGGTCGGACACTCTGCACTTTGGTCGGACACTCTGCACCCTGGTCTTACACTCTGCACTTTGGTCTTACACTCTCCACCCTGGTCCGACACTCTCCACTTTGGTCCGACACTTCCACTTGGTCGACACTCTCACTTTGGTCGCACACTCTGCACACTCTTGGTCCGACACTCTCCACTTTGGTCCGACACTCTGCACTTGGTCCGACACTCTGCACTTTGGTCCGACACTCTGCACCTGGTCCGACACTCTGCACCCTGGTCCGACACTCTGCACCCTGGTCCGACACTCTGCACCCTGGGATCCTTGGCCGACACTCTGCACTTTGGCCGACACTCTGCACCCTGGTCCGACACTCTGCACCCTGGTCCGACACTCTGCACCCTGGTCCGACACTCTGCACCCTGGTCCGATACTCTGCACCCTGGTCCGACACTCTGCACCCTGGTCGGACACTCTGCACCCTGGTCGGACACTCTGCACCCTGGTCGACACTCTGCACCCTGGTCGGACACTCTGCACTTTGGTCGGACACTCTGCACTTTGGTCCGACACTCTGCACTTTGGTCGGACACTCTGCACTTTGGTCAGGACACTGCACTTTGATCTGACACTCTGCACCCTGGTCCGACACTCTGCTCCTGTCCGACACTCTGCTCCCTGGTCCACACTCTGCACCCTGTTCCACACTCTGCACCCTGGTCCGACACTCTGCACTGTGGTCCAACACTCTGCACTTTGGCGGACACTCTGCACCCTGGTCGGACACTCTGCACCCTGGTCGGGACACTCTGCACCCTGGTCGGACACTCTGCACTTTGGTCGGACACTCTTCACTTACGTCGGACACTCTGCACCCTGGTCCACACTCTGCACCCTTTCCACACTCTGCACCCTGGTCCGACACTACTGCACTGTGGTCCAACACTCTGCACTTTGGACGGACACTCTGCACCTGGTCGGACACTCTGCACCCTGGTCGGACACTCTGCACCCTGGTCGACACTCTTCACTTACGTCGACACTCTGCACCCTGGTCGACACTCTGCACTTTGTCGACATCTGCACTTTGGTCGACACTCTGCACTCTGGTCGACACTCTGCACTTTGGTCGGACACTCTGCACTCTTGGTCGGACACTCTGCACTCTGGTCCGACACTCTGCACCTTGGTCGGACACTCTGCACTTTGGTCGACACACTCTGCACGACTTGGTCGGACACTCTGCACTTTGGTCGGACACTTGCACTTCACTGGTCGGACATCTCTCACTTTGGTCCGACACTCTCCACTTTGGTCCGACACTCTCACCTTGGTCCGACACTTCTCCACTTTGGTCCGACCTCTGCACTTTGGTCCGACACTCTGCACCCTGGTCCGGACACTCTGCACCTTGTCTGACACTCTGCACCCTGGTCCGACACTCTGCAGCCTGTCCGACACTCTGCACCTGGTTCGACACTCTGCACCCTGGTCGGACACTCTGCACTTTGGTCGGACACTCTGCACTTTGTTCGGACACTCTGCACCCTGGTCCGACACTCTGCACCCTGGTCCGACACTCTGCACCCTGGTCGGACAATCTGCACCTGGTCGGACAATCTGCACTTTGGTCGGACAATCTGCACTTTGGTCGGACACTCTGCACTCTCGTCGGACACTCTGCACCTGGTCCGACACTCTGCACCCTGGTCCGACACTCTGCACCCTGGTCCAGACACTCTGCACTTTGGTCCGGACACTCTGCACTTTGGTCGGCACACTCTGCACTCACTTGGTCCGACACTCTGCACCCTGGTCGGACACTCTGCACCCTGGTCCGACACTCTGCACCCTGGTCCGACACTCTCTGCACCCTGGTCCGACACTCTGCACCTGGTCCGACACTCTGCACCCTGGTCCGACACTCTGCACCCTGGTCCGACACTCTGCACCCTGGTCGACACTCTGCACCCTGGTCGACACTCTGCACCTGGTCGGACACTCTGCACTTGGTCGGACACTCTGCACTCTGGTCCGGACACTCTGCACTCTTGGTCGACACTCTGCACTTTGTCGGACACTCTGCATGTCGGACACTCTGCACCCTGGGTCGACACTCTGCACCCTGGTCCGACACTCTGCACCCTGGTCGACACTCTGCACCCTGGTCCGACACTCTGCACTCTGGTCGACACTCTGCACCTTGGTCGACACTCTGCACTTGGTCCGACACTCTGCACTCCTGGTCCGACACTCTGCACCTTTGGTCGGACACTCTGCACTTTGGTCGGACACTCTGCACCCTGGTCGGACACTCTGCACCTGGTCGGACACTCTGCACTCTGGTCCGACACTCTGCACTCCTGGTCCGTCGACACTCTGCACTCTGGTCCGACACTCTGCACCCTGGTCCGACACTCTGCACCCTTGGTCCGACACTCTGCACTCTGGTCCGACACTCTGCACTCTGGTCGACACTCTGCACTCTGGTCCGACACTCTGCACCCTGGGTCGACACCTCTGCACCCTGGTCGACACTCTGCACTTGTCGACACTGCACCCTGGTCCGACACTCTGCACCTGTCACACTCTGCACCTGGTCGACACTCTGCACTTTGGTCCGACACTCTGCACCCTGGTCCGACACTCTGCACCCTGGTCCGACACTCTGCACCCTGGTCCGACACTCTGCACTTTGGTCCGACACTCTGCACTTTGGTCCGACACTCTGCACTTTGGTCGGACACTCTGCACTTTGGTCGGACACTCTGCACTTTGGTCCGACACTCTGCACCCTGGTCCGACACTCTGCTCCCTGGTCCGACACTCTGCTCCCTAGTCCGACACTCTGCTCCCTAGTCTGACACTCTGCTCCCTGGTCCGACACTCTGCTCCCTGGACCGACACTCTGCTCCCTGGTCCGACACTCTGCTCCCTGGTCCGACACTCTGCTCCCTGTTCCGACACTCTGCTCCCTGGTCCGACACTCTGTTGGTTAAGCTGAGTGATCAGGTCCTGTATAGAGGGCATGGTTGGAGTTTTCCAATGCTTAGTCAGACAAAAACGGGATGCTATAAGAATATTGGTGATCATAGGTCTAATAAAGTGTGGGAGATCCGAGAGTTCCAAACCCAGAAGGGACATCTGTGGAGTCAGGTTGAAATGGAGACCCGTAATCCGGCTGATCATATGATTAACCTGTAACCAAAAATTCTGCACTTTTGGGCACGACCACCAAACATGAGTAGTGGTGCCCACACCTCCACAAAGCTTCCAACACAGGTCCGAGCCCCTCTGGGGTTTTCTAGTAAATTTGGCGATCTTCTCGGGGGTCAGATACCAGCCGAACTGCAACTTTTTTGCTTGTTCATGATGGTTTAAACATGAAGTGAAAGGTAGAGCATGTGAGGACGCTCTCCTCCAAGCCTCCAGGGATGTCGTGAACGATAGGTTTAATTCTTATTTTGACATGAAAGGCAACTTCGTCTTGGCACCAACCCCCGACAAGGCTTTATAGAATATGGAGATCCCCCTACTGGCAGCAGTGGTTTGTTTGAATATGGATTGCACCCACGGGTCGTCACACTGGTCATCCTCCAAAGGGAAATTAGTTGTTCGGAGAAAGTCTTTTAGTTGCAGGTAGGAAAAATAAACATCAGTAGAAAGATCATATTTGGCTTTGAAAGTGTTAAAAGGTTGTATTTAGTTTTGGAACATTATGTCAGACAATACCCGGACTCCCGCTTTCCGCCAGCCCGCCAGGGAAAAAGCCGAGGAACTCACACAATATTCCACGGCCCTTAGGGTTATATATCGGTATAAACCTCCCAACAGGGGAAGGCTCACACTAGACCACACCCCAAGTAAGGCTTGCATGGACTTTGAGCCCTGCGTAAAAGGCTTATGTCGGAGAAGTCGAGACTCGAGCAACAACCGGGTAGAGCATTGGGGGGCGTACCAGGATTCTATTTGGAGCCATAACGGTTGTAAGGTCGTATCATGGTGGCCGGTCCACCATAACTGGGAGATATCTAAGTTAACTGCCTTATAATAATTGTGGATGTCTGGGGCGCCCATCCCACCCAGTGACGTGGGGAGAGTTAGGGTCGACGAGCTCACTCTATGTGGTTTATTTAGCCAAATAAAAGAACCCAAAGTGGATTGAAAAAGATTAATAACACTACGAGGGAAATGGAAAGGTATACAGCGAAGGAGATATAGAATTTTTGGGAATAGTGTCATTTTAGTGATTTGGATCCTGGCAATCCATGACAACTGAGAGGGGGAGTAAGATTGAATTAGGGACCGTATATTTTTCACTAGGAGGTCAGCATTTAACTTAAGAAGATTCTTGGTATTAGTAATTTGGATCCCTAAATATGTAAAGCTCTGAGAGATCCAAGTGAAGGGCAGGGACTGGCGCAATGTTAGATGGTCTTTAGTGGGGATGTTGACAGGGAAAAAGGAAGACTTAGTAAGGTTGAGTTTGTAATATGATGCCGCTGAGAATTCCTCCAATATTGACATTAGAGCTGGTATCGTTTGAGGAATATGTGTGCAAGTAAAAATGACGTCATCGGCATATAAACTAATCTTATGCTCCAGAAAATGTAGTGTAATATTTATATGTGTAACCACCGTTTAGATGTTTGAATAGCTTTAACTACTTCTTGTTCTGTTATTGGGGCATTCAGGGAGATTATCTGTTGAGGATTCAGGGTTGGTAAAGTTGCTTTATCTAGGAAGGAGTTAATTAGAGATTGCGTGGGCTGTGAGGTATTGGAATCTTTTTTAAGGTTATATAGATCCTTATAATAGGTGCGAAATTGGTCAACAATGTGAATAGGATGCCTAATTTTAGATCCATTTGGGCCATTAAGATAAGATACTTTAGTAGCGGCCATGCGTTTACGTACTCGTCGTGCCAATAGCTTTCCTGCTCTGTCTCCCATTGAATAGAATTGAGCCTTGGACCTAGTCATGTCTTTTTGTACTTTTAGAAGAAGGGTTATTCGGAGTTGTTTGCGTAAATCTATTAGTTCGAACGTGAGGGCCTGTGATGGGTGTGATCTCTGCTGAGATTCTATTTTTTGGATTTGGGATAGCAGTGAATTAATTTTGGCGGAATGTTGTTTCTTTACCCAGATCGCTAACTTTATGAGTTTGCCCTCAGAACAGCCTTATGGGCCAACCAGAGTGTCTCCGGGGAAACTTCCCCTGTGTCATTCAAGGTAAAGTATTCTCTGATGTGGGTAGAGATCTCTTCCAGGTGTTCCAGAAAAGTCAATAGATATTCATTAATTTTCCATAAGTTGGTAGGGGACACCGCATAAACATCTTCTATGGTTATAGATATGGGGGCATGATCTGTCCAGGAGATGGAACCGATACTGGCGGAGAGGCACAGAGGGAGCAAGGCATCATCAGCTAGTAAATAATCTATCCTTGACCACGATCCGTGTCTGGGGGACATATACGAATAGTCTTTCTGTTCTGGGTGGAAATAGCGCCACACGTCATGAAGTCCAAATTGTCTGAAAATTGGACCCAGCTCCGCTCTGTATATCCCCAACGCAGAACAGTCCATCCTTCTGTCAGCCGGAGCATTTAAGTCTCCTGCTATTATTTTTCTACCAACCGAGAGGAGGAGTATTTTCTCCAGTGTCTGGATTAAGAATCAAGTTTGGCCCACATTAGGGGCGTAAAGAGATATTAGGGAATATGGGGTATTATTTAATTTGCAGTTGACCAGTATATAACGCCCAGCTGGGTCTACCTCTGAAGAAATTAATTCAAATGTAATGCCCTTATGTACAAATATGGCCACACCTGCTTTCTTCACTTCAGCGGAGGCGAAGAAACGATAAGGGTACATCGGCGAGTTCATTCTGTGTACATCTACTGCCAGCAGATGGGTCTCCTGCAAAAACATCACATCATACCGGAGTTTAACAATTTGTTTCCAAGATAAAGAACATTTCTCCAGACTGTTAAGTCCGTTAATGTTAATAGAACCACAAACAATACTCATGGTGGATTAAACCTGAACGATTATAATAATTTGCATTATCAAGATTAGGGGTCCAACCGGCCTGGGAAAGAGAGGAAAGGAGGGGGAGGGGAAAAACAAAGGAGGTAAACATGATGAAGATGAAGCATCAAATGCATCAGCAATAGGGAAGTAAACACAGAAAATTAAGGTTACCAAACAACCAACTTTGGTGTGGATGTTACCACAAATAGAGTACCAAAATCAACGTACTCATGGGGCATTGCATTCCCAAGATAGGTTGGGATCTAGCTGTCAGCTAGTTCCACAAAGAAGAGATATGAGGTAAGAAAAGAATATCAGGAAGAGGTGCGAGGGGAGAAGGAGTAGAGAAAGGAGAAGGAGAGGGTGGAGAGGATGAAAGAGGAAGGGGTACAGAGAGAAAGGCAGGGGAAGGGAGAGGTGGGGGAGAGAAGTCAAGTATGAAAAAGAGAAAGGGATAGGTGCCTGGGAATGACTAACACAAACCTACAAAAAAAAAGATTTGAATCCAGTTACTGGAAGTCTGAAAGACTCCGGGCAATTCTTCCGTAAGAACCTGTTATAATGTCACACAGTGAACCATTCTGGATCGATTCGGGGTCTTCCTCCTCTCTTTGCTCCAGTCGGATGTGTCTGTGACGTAGCTATGATGGAATCTTTTCCTGGAGGTTGTTGCATCAATCCCCATTGCCTTAGTAGCTTCTCCGCATTTTCTGGTAGTATGCAAACAAAAGATTTATCATCTTTTATGATTATGAGTTTTGTAGGGAATCCCCCCAAATATGGGATATCATTTTCTCTCAGTAGCTTGGTGCAGTGTTGGAAGGCTTTGCGTTGCAAAAGAGTCCCAGGTGAAAGATCTTGGTAAACCTCTAAATGGGAGAACTTCTCTGGGAGATGTGGGCCAGAACGAAGAGCCCTAAGGAACTCTTCTTTTATCTCAAAGTAATGCACCCTTGCCAGGACGTCTCTGGGTAGTGAGGGATCCAAGTTAGATGGTTTTGGGATTCTGTGAATCCTATCAATCTTGAAATCCCTGGGGTCTGTGTCTGAGAGGACTGCAGCGAGGAACTCCTGCAGAAAAGCCCGTAGATCCCTAGGGGGAATGCTCTCATCTATACCTCTTAGCCTTACATTATTCCGTCTTGATCTATCTTCGAGGTCCAGGTTTTTGGCCTGGACCTTGATAAGCTGCTCCTCTAGGTGCTCGTTTGTGTCCAAAAGGGCATTATGAGAAACAATTAGCTCTGTCAGCTTTCTCTCCAGGGAGTCCGTTCGTGCTCCCAACTCCCCCACCTCCCCCCTTACCTCTACTATCATTGATCTCATATCGGCGTGCAGAGAGGCCCGGAGCTCCGGCAGTAGGTCTTTCATGCTGGCATGTGTTAGAGGGATATCTGGGGCAGGGATCCAGTCTGCTGCTCCTTGTGTGTTTGGAGCGCGCCTGGCTGCACTCGCCGCTCTGGGGGAGGGAGGCGCCATGTTGGTGGCTGGCAGGGAGACAACGTGGGGAGCAGAGAAGAAGTCTGATACTCGCCTGGGAGCGAGTGATGAGGTCGATTTAGTTTTGCCCATAAGTGCAGGACCGGTTCCGGTTGTTCAAACAGTAGAGGAGGGAGGTTTTGCTGTCACAGGTCGCTGTGTATTGCTGCTTCTTTGCCCGGGCAGTCAGGAGCTCTGGATTATGCGACCTCCGCCATTGCCCGCCAGGCCACGCCCCCACACTCTGCCCTTTCGTCGGACACTCTGCACCCTGGTCTGTCACTCTGCACCCTGGTCGGACACTCTGCACTTTGGTCGGACACTCTGCACCTTGGTCGGACATTCTGCACTTTGGTCAGACACTCTGCACTTTGGTCGGACACTCTGCACTTTGGTCGGACACTCTGCACCCTGGTCGGACACTCTGCACCCTGGTCGGACACTCTGCACTTTGGTCGGAGACTTTGCACCCTAGTCGGACACTCTGCACTTTGTTCGGACACTCTGCACTTTTTTCGGACAGTCTGCACTTTGTTCGGACAGTCTGCACTTTGGTCAGACACTCTGCACCCTGGTCGGACACTCTGCACCCTGGTAGGACACTTTTCACCCTGGTCGGACACTCTGCACCCTAGTCGGACACTCTGCACCCTGGTCCGACACTCTGCACCCTGGTCGGACACTCTGCACCCTGGTTGGACACTGCACTGTTCCTGTACACTGTGGACGGTTCAGACACTATGAATGGGTCGGACTCTGTGGATTGGTCAGACACGGTACATGGGTTAGACACTGTGCACTGGTCTCAGACACTTGTGCACGGGTCTCGGACACTTGTGCACGGGTCTCGGACACTTGTGCACGAGTCTCGGACACTTGTGCACGAGTCTCGGACACTTGTGCACGGGTCTCGGACATTTGTGCACGGGTCTCGAACACTTGTGCACGGGTCTTGGACACTTGTGCACGGGTCTCGGACACTTGTGCACGGGTTTTGGACACTTGTGCACGGGTCTCGAACACTTGTGCACGGGTCTCGGACACTTGTGCACGGGTCTCGGATACACTGCACCAGTCCAACACTGTGCAAGGGTCATACACTGTTCAGAGTCATACAATGTTGAGGGTTGGATATTGTGCATCAGTCAGAAACTATGCACTGGTGAGATACACTCTGCACCGATAGGACACTGTGCACCGTTATCGAACGCTGGCACTGTTCCTGGACACTGTGGATTGGTCGAAAACTATGAACGGGTCGGACACTGTGGATTGGTCAGACGCTATGCACTGGTCCCGGATGCTGTGCACTGGTCCCGGACGCTGTGCACGGGTCCCGGACGTTGTGCACGAGTCCCGGACGCTGTGCACGGGTCTCGGACGCTCTGCACTGGTCGGACTCTGTACAAGGGTCATACACTGTTCAGGGTCATACACTGTTGAGTGTCGGATACTGTGCACTGTTCAGACACTATGCATCGGTCGGATACACTCTGCACCGATAGGACACTGCACCGTTCGCGGACACCGTGCACTGGTCGCGGACACCATGCACTGGTCGCGGACACCATGCACTGGTCGCGAACACCGTGAATGGGTTTCGGTCACTGTGCACCGGTCAAACAGTATGCACCAATTGGTCACTGTGCACGGGTCCGCCACTTGTGCACGGTCAGATACACTCTGCAATGATAGGACACTGTGCACCGTTCTCGAACGCTGGCACTGTTCCTGGACACTGTGGATGGGTCGGAGACTATGAATGGTTCGGACACTGTGGATTGGTCAGACACTGTGCACGGGCCTCGGACACTGTGCATGGGTTGGACAATGCACGGGTCTAGGACATTATGTATCTGAGACTGATACACAGTGTCAGAGATCGATGCACATTGTCTGACCTGTACACAGTGTCTGACACTGTGTATCAGTCTCAGATACATAATGTGCATCGATCTCTGACACTGTCTATCGGTCTCTGACACTGTGCACCAGTCTCGGACACTGTTCACAGGTCCGACACTCTGCACCGTTCTGACATTCTGCATTGGTCGGACACTGCGCATGGGTTGGACGCTGTGCATCGGTCTCGGACGCTGTGCACCGGTCTTGGGCACTGTGATTCAGTGTCAGACACTGAGCACCGGTCTCGGACGCTGTTCATCGGTCTTGGACACTGTGCTCCAGTCTTGGACACTGTGCATCGGTCTCGGACACTGTGGACCGGTCTGACTTTTGTGCACGAGTCGAAAATTGCACGGGTAGGACACTGTGCACAAGTCGGGCACGGTGCACCGGTCTCGTCTCGGACACTATGCACCGATCACGGACTCTTGCGCACCGATTGGACTCTGCAGGCTGTTCCAGTCGGACAATCTGCACCGGTCAGACAATGCACTGCGGTCAGACACTGCACATCTATCGGACACTGCGTACCGGTCGAGCCGGACAATCTGTACAGGATGGACACTCTGCACCTAGCCCTAATCCATTGGGCATTTCTCTTTTGGGCATTTTTCTTGTCATCTGATTAATGACACAACGCAAAGACTGCAGTTTATTGGAAGTCTTTGAAAGAATAAAAGAAATCCATTTACATGCATGTGAAAGTGTGGAACGCCCTTAGCAATTTCTATTGTTTGTGAAAACTGGCAATGAGTCTCTTACAACGCTCTGGAAGAATTTTATTTGTCCCACTTTTTCACACCACTGTATGTAGATCCTAAGGATACTAAAATTAATTTACTGAAAGGGAACATCCCCTTTAAGGATGAATCATTCACTAAAAGGCGCACACCTTTTTAATGAATTTGGTGCATCTTCCTCCAATGAGCGTTTCATTGAGGTTGGCATAAAAAGCACCAACCTTAAGATGAATCGGCCAGCGAAGTTTTACATGTAATTACCATGAATAAGTTGTACTGTATATTCAGCTGAGGTTGTATATTCTGTGATGTCAGCACCTTTATTTAGTCATCTGGTGGGGTCAGCTAATGTCATAAACCTCTAATGTCACTATAGTGAGAACAGACATGAATATACCATTCACTGCCCGGCCATCACCACCATCTGTAAACGTGAGATAAATGCGCATAGGGTCTTATCCTTTTTACAAAGGGTTATAGCGGTGTATATTAGGAACTGCTCACCTGGCTCGGTTGTGTCACCCACAACCGGTATAATCGCCTGTAAGATGGCTTGTAGAGTGGCTGCTGCAGGGCTGCACCTTCACGATGACCGTGGAAACAGGAATGCTGGTGATTCCTGGTGGCAGCGCGGGCATTCCGGCATTTTGTTCCATTACAGCATCACCACCATCTGAACCATCAAGGGCAGATCTGCCACCACGGATTCTGGGAAAATGGAAATAAAAACACAGGAGATGTAATGGTGGCCCTACCTTGAGTTATACATTCATGTATGCAAAAACATAAATAAATAAATCCTGGATTCTAATATTGCACAACTAAAGGTGACTCGTGCAAATTGTCATAGAGTGCAAGCTCATATCTCATCAATTCGATTTATTCAAATTGAGAGAGCTTATTGTGAGAATCCACTACATTAAAATCAAGTATACCTCTAAACTGTACCTATACTACACAGCTCCTCCAATGTGTTAAGTAGGGATTACTAACTTCTTATTACCTAGTATCAAGTTCCTACTACACCTATAGGGGGTATGTTTAATATTACCAGAACTCTGTTGCACTCTCTAAATGCTTCTGATGTAGTATTTGTGTCCTCTATGTTAAAGCAGCACTAAGTGGAGCTGTTGTGCTAGATGGACTGATCTGTCACAGTGTCATCACTTGGTTATGTCTCAGCGTTCATGCCTTGCCTCTGATAAGTTATGGGGGACACATCAGGAGACTACTGAACACTATAATGTCTCATCTCAGGGGACAGTACATGTACTCTTCAGCAATATCCCTTGTCAACAATGCACGCCGCGCTTCAGTAAGGGGTGCCGGGGCGCAGTAGTCATTGCCAGGTGTATTCCTCAGTAACACACCCTGGCACTCCTACATGAATACAGGCTGCAGGTCTGTCACATACAAATCAAGCGGCACTCCACTGTAATAGATAGCAATGCTTCCTTACTTGTCATCAACTTGTTAACACAAGATACATTACAGGTCAGGCCTTCACTTCCTCCTAGACTGCTGCACTCACTGAACTCTACAGTATCCAGATCCTTCATTCCTACGGCCATGATACACTCCATTATATTCTTTCTATTTCTCATGCACTGAACACTACAGTAGCCAGATCCTTCATTCCTAGGACCATGACACCCTCTGGTATATTCTTTCTATTCCTCATGCACTAAACACTACAGTAGCCAGATCCTTCATTCCTACGGCCATGATGCCCTCCAGTATATTCTTTCTATTCCTGATGCACTGAACACTACAGTAGCCAGATCCTTCATTCCTACGGCCATGATACACTCCAGTATATTCTTTCTACTAGTAAAAAGGCCCGCTGCAATTGCATCGGGAGCACGGTGAAATGAATTGTGTGTATACAGGCGGGTGAGTGGCTAGTAGAGTATACATGGGGCTCTGTGGGTAGCAGAGTATATAGGTGGGTCTGTGGGTAGCAGAGAATACAGACGGCTCTGAGGGTAGCAGATTATACAGGCGGCTCTGTGGGTAGGAAAGCATACAGGCGGCTCTGTCGGTAGCAGATTATACAGGCGGCTCTGTGGGTAGCAGAGTATAGAGAAGGCTCTGTGGGTAGCAGATTGTACAGGCGGCTCTGTGGGTAGCAGAGTATATAGGCGGCTCCGTGGGTAGCAGAGTATACAGGCGGGTCTGTGGGTAGCAGAGTATAGAGGCGGCTCTGTGGGTAGCAGAGTATACAGGCAGGTTTGTGGGTAGCAGATTATACAGGCGGCTCTGTGGGTAGCAGAGTATAGAAACGGCTCTGTGGGTAGCAGAGAATACAGGCGGCTCTGTGGGTAGCAGAGTATAGAGGCAGCTCTGTGGGTAGCAGAGTATACAGGCGGCTGTGTGGGTAGCAGAGTATACAGGCGGCTCTGTGGGTATCAGCGTATAGAGGGGGCTCTGTGGATAGCAGAGTATGATGTGGCAGGAGGGGTGAAGAGAGGTGAGGGTGGAGGGGTGAGGAAGGTGAGGGTGGAGGGGTGAGGAGAGGTGAGGGTGGAGGGGTGATGAGAGATGCGGCTGGAGCGGCGACATCACCACTCGGCGGCAGGACGTGGCTGCGTGCTGGGCTGATCGCAGCCCCAGTCACACGGCATTGTCCTCTGCGGCGGGTTGGGTGATGCAGAGAGAGATCAGTCCCTGCCCTCAGGTCACACATGTGACCTGAGGGGAAGGAGCGGATTGGGCGGTGTGTGGTAAACACAGGACGGCCATCCGATTGGTCCAGGACGCCAAGTCCTGGCCAATGGGATGGGCGTCCTGTGTGTACAACACAGCGCCCAATCCGCTTGCAGGGGCGGCTGTGGAGATGGGGAGGCTGTGAGGATGGGGAGGCAGTGAGGATGGGGAGGCAGTGAGGATGGAGGAGGGTGTGAGGATGGAGGAGGCTGTGAGGATGGAGGAGGGTGTGAGGATGGGGAGGCAGTGAGGATGGAGGAGGGTGTGAGGATGGGGAGGCTGTGAGGATGGAGGAGGCTGTGAGGATGGAGGAGGCTGTGAGGATGTAGGAGGCTGTGAGGATGGGTAGGCTGTGAGGATGGAGGAGGGTGTGAGGATGGGAAGGCTGTGAGGATGGAGGAGGCTGTGAGGCTGGAGGAGGCTGTGAGGCTGGAGGAGGCTGTGAGGATAGAGGAGGCTGTGAGGCAGGAGGAGGCTGTGAGGCTGGAGGAGGCTGTGAGGCTGGAGGAGGCTGTGAGACTGGAGGAGGCTGTGAGGATAGAGGAGGCTGTGAGACTGGAGGAGGCTGTGAGGATAGAGGAGGCTGTGAGGCGGGAGGAGGCTGTGAGGCAGGAGGAGGGTGTGAGGATAGAGGGGGGTGTGAGGCTGGAGGAGGCAGTGAGGCTGGAGGAGGCTGTGAGGCTGGAGGAGGCTGTGAGGCTGGAGGAGGCAGTGAGGCTGGAGGAGGGTGTGAGGCTGGAGGAGGCTGTGAGGCTGGAGGAGGGTGTGAGGATGCAGGAGGCTGTTAAATGCTTATACTTACCCTCCGGTGACCGCTCGCTGCTGGGAGTAGTATCAGCCATTGTGCTGATAGGACCTTGCATGATGTCAGAATGACATCAGCGTTGGGCGGTGTGATTGGGGCGCTCGCGGTCATGTGACATATCACATGGCCGCAAGCGGGCCAATCAGAGCTGATTATGTATATAGATTCCTCATGCACTGAACACTACAGTAGCCAGATCCTTCATTCCTACAGCCATGATACACTCCAGTATATTCTTTCTATCCCTGATGCACTAAACACTACAGTAGCCAGATCCTTCATTCCTACGGCCATGATACACTCCAGTATATTCTTTCTATTCCTCATGCATTGAACACTATAGTAGTCAGATCCTTCATTCCTAGGGCCATGGTACACTCCAGTATATTCTTTCTATTCCTCATGCACTGAACACTACAGTAGCCAGATCCTCCAGTCCTACGGCCATAATACACTCCAGTATATTATTTTTATCCCTGATATACTGAACACTACAGAAGCCAGATCTTTCATTCCTAGGGCCATGATACCCTCCAGTATATTCTTTCTATTGGTGATGCACTGAACACTACAGTAGCCAGATCCTTCATTCCTAGGGCCATGATACACTCCGGTATATTCTTTCTATTGGTGATGTACTGAATACTATAGTAGCCAGATCCTTCAGTCCTAGGACCATGATACTCTCTGGTATATTCTTTCTATTGGTGATGTACTGAATACTATAGTAGCCAGATCCTTCATTCCTAGGACCATGATACTCTCTGGTATATTCCTTCTATCCCTGCTGCAGCTACACACCTGTCCTCTCTCTGGTATCCTAACTGCCATTTTCCACATTGTACACACATCTATCTGCTCCCAGACGGGGCCAGCATCCTCTGCTCTTGGTTCTTAAATCTCCAGAGTCTTTTCTATCTCATACCTGCATCGCCTCGTCTTTACTCCTCTGTCAGGCGTGGGTTCAGGTACCTGCCATTGGCCATCCTACTCGAGCCTCCAGATGTCTGAAGTGACACCGCCCGTTGAGATCTAGTCCAACTCTGTTTTCCGCAGGATGTAATGTCCTCACTAGCACCACTCAGCCGGCACTCCCTGATCTCTCAGGACTCCACCATGTCTGTCACAAGTTGCCTATAGCAAGCGGAACTCTGGTCTGTCTGTGACCTAGGCTGGGCCCTAACTGACGTTTCCACAGCAACCAACTATCTATGCACTAGCTCCTCCCCTATTGGCTAATCCCAGCTGTCACCTGTTACCGAGCAGATTTAATCTTTCAACTGCTTACCTATAACACTTATACTACCTTATTAAACATCCTACCTATTATACTACATAACAATTAAATAATGCACATACATTACATTATCAATACTGCTCACCTCTACATACTAACATTTTCAACTCTGATACATATTTTACATTACAATACCTTACACTATACAGAAACAATTTTAATGAAACATTATATAACAATGTGCGCAATATCTTTGAGGACAGAGGGGAATGACCATCCAATTTACAATTGAACGACGGCTTTAAATACTGTAAATTTAGCATCACCTCTGCTGGTGACGTAATCGTCGGGGCGACCAATGAGTGGGCCCAGCAATTTGGTCCAATCAGATCACTTCGCCTCACATAACATCCAATGTACGTCACCAATCACAAGGTCTTAATCAGTTGCTATGGTTACAGAGGGAACATTATTGCCTGAAAGCAGGTAAGTATGGTTACATTAGAACAAGCAATCCAGAACCAAATCAATAAAAGATACACAGCTAATGTCTGCATACATCTTTTTCTTTCCATTACCATAAACATTTTGAGAAATTTATATTAGTTTAGGTGTAAGAAGGAAATAACATTTGGCATCAATAATGCTAATAGAGACTTAGCCATGGGTATTCTAGCAGGATAACAAAATCAATGTTAGACAATAAAATTAACAAAGAGAGGAGTATACCATAGGAATATATCATCAATAGGGACTTATTGAGGGAGAATTCGATATGTCGAGCCCCAGAAAGACAGACACACAGACAGACACAGACATGATACACATACAGAACCTGTGATGATGTCACATGGAGGGGAGGCATCAGGGGTCACATGATCAGTTCAGGAAGGGATCAGGGATATGATGAAGATGTTGGGAGGGGCTGGGACCTGCACCTGTCATCCTGATTGATGTAAGAGGGGCCCTGCTTTGGGGAAATGGCCCTGCCCTCTTATGTCAGTGGCCCCACCCCCTGCATGCCGTGGCCGCTTGGCGCAAATGAGTTAAAGCCTAGCTGCGGCTGGAGGAGTGGGCGGCCCGTGCACCCCACAGGGAATAGTCCCGCCCCTCGAGGCTATCAGTTCAGCCCTGCCCTCCAGAGCCACAGGAGCCTGGAGAGTCTGGACCCGCTGGAGCCCTTAGGGGCCCCTAGCAGCTTGGGGCCCCAACGCAATTGAACCGGCTGCACATGCGGTCGATCCGCCCCTGGGCTGAAAGGACACTCTGCCAGGAAGAAGCCATTACTCCAAAAGAAACATAAAAAAACCAGAGTATTTTTTTTAAATGCACACAGGAACAAAGATCTACATTTTTGGAGATATGCCCTGTGGTCTGACGAATTGAACTGTTTGGCCATAATAACCATTGTTAGGCTTCCAAGCTTCTCCATTTTTCCTCCAAACATAAGAACACCATCCCAACTGTGAAACATGGGGGTGGCAGCATCATGTTGTGGGGTGTTTTGCTGCAGGAGGGCTGGCATCGTGAGGAAAGATTATGTGACCATACTGAAGCAACATCTCAAGACATCAGTCAGTAAGATAAAGCTTTGGCGGAAATGTGTCCTCCAAATTGACAATGACCCGAATCATACTGCCAAACTGGTTACAAAGTGGCTGATGGATAACAAAGTCAATGTTTTGGAGCGGCCATCACAAAGCCCTGATCTCAATACTATTGAAAATTTATGGGCAAGGCTGCGAGCAAGGGGACCTACAACCATGGCTCAGTTACACCAGTTCTGTCAAGAGGGGTGGGCCAAAATTCCTACCAACTATTGTGGGAAGCTTGTGGAAGGATATCCAATACTTTTCACCCAAGTCATACAGTGTAAGGGCAATGCTATCAAATACAAATTAAGTGTATGTAAACTTGTTACCATCTGGAGTACTCGATAGTATATGACTTCACTGAACACTAGTGATTACAGGTGCATCTCAATGAATTAGAAAATCATCAAAAAGTTAATTTTTTTCAGTAATTCAATTCAAAAAATGAAATACATATATTATATAGAGTGACTACAGAGGGATCTATTTCAAGTGCTTATTTCTGTTAATGCTGATGATTATGGCTTACAGCCGATAAAAACCCAAAGGTAATTTTCTGAAACAATTAAAGTAGGGAGGGCTCACAGAAACGCCCTAAAATATGGCAATATGATATTGATTTGTCCTGAGAAAGGGGCCAGGGAGCCCTGAAACGCGTTGACTAATAAATTAATATTATATTCACCCTTTGATGTCTGGTGGAATGCCGCAGTGTGGTTTTTTAACCCTTCATCCTCCCTGCTCTATATGCACCAACGCTCGGGACTGCAGCAGCCGTAATCTGCTTTTATAGTGGTTGTGACTGTCACAACCACACAAGGTGAAGCCTCCGATACCTATTTAGGTAATATTTTATCTCCCAGACCCTTCATCCTCCCTACTTTAATTTTCTGACATAATGACCTTTGGGTTTTCATAGGCTGTAAGCCATAATTATCAACATTAACAGAAATAAACACTTGAAATAGATCACTCTGTAATGACTCTATATAATATACGCATTTCTCATTATGTATTGAATTACTGAAATTAACTTTTTGATGATATTCTAATTCATTGAGATGCACCTGTAGCATTATGATCAGCACTGATCTATCTAGTGTGTTATTCATGTCTGTTCTATTAATCCATTGTCTCTTCTGATAAAGTTTTATGTTTGTCACATGAAATTTGCATCTGATAAAATGTGTCCACGAGGCTGGTGGACTGGTTATATTGCTCAGCTCAGCCTTTAAGGTACCGTCACACAGGGACATATCGCCGGCGATGTTGCCGGCAACTGAGGGGCGTGGCCAGGTTGCGGCGACATCGCCGGAGAGTTGCCTCGTGTGACAGGGCGATAATCAGGGGAAAAATCTCCTGAGTAACATCGCCAGGTTTCCCAACAATGTTGGGAAACCTGGCGATGTTGGTCAGGCGATCATGCCTGATCGCCCTGTGTAACGCGGCAACCTGCAATGTTGCGGGCGATTCCGCCTATCTACAACATTGCGAGTTATCGCTCGCTGGGTTGCTGGGCAACCCAGCGAGCGATAGCCGCGGCAACTAGCCGGCGACATCGCCGGTAAGTTGCTCCGTCTGACATCTCCCCGGCGATGTTGTCAGGGATGCGCGCTCCCGCGATCGCCGGCAACATCGCCGGCGATATGTCCCTGTGTGACGGTACCTTCAAAGTGAGAATGAGCCTGGAAAAAACTCATATTAGTAGATTAAGCTGATCGCTGAACACTGCAGTTACCACTAGTGGGCGCTCACTGTGTACATATTTATACAGCTACCTGTAAAATGAATCCCCGCTCAAAAAATCCATATGCAGTACGCTCCCTCAAGTGGTGAATATAGAATTCATTTATAGAAAAAACACGACCTCTATGCAGATATATATTATTAATGAATCAGCCTACAACAGTAGACAGTAATGTTAATAGAGTTTTCCAAAAATAAAGAAATGAAAAAAGATAACGGATCTTTAGACAGTGAGTTAGATAATGTAACCCTTTCCGAACATACTGGACTTTCACATCTCTTCAGCAAGTTCATTTCATGGTGTAGAGTCAGAAGCAGCCACCATTGGCTGCACGCGGGAGAAGCCGCCCTACACCCACTGCAGATGGTGAGTACAGAGCGGCTGCAGGCACCGCGGGTTCCCTCAGATCCAGCACAGCGCCTCCAGATCGTGAGCACATACCCTAATACATGCTACTGTAAGTTTAAAAGAGCGTTTAAAAAAAGTAACCTTTCAAAGCAAACCCCTTTTCCCCATTAACAATTAAGAAATAAAAAAAAACATATGCGGTATCATAAAAGTCCGATCTACCGTATATTACGATGTATAAGATGACTTTTTAACCCCTAAAAATCTTCTTCCAAGTCGGGGGTCGTCTTATACGCCGGGTACAGGGCGCCACCTACTGGGAAAAAGAAATGCTGGCATCTGCAGGGGGCCCGCCGTGCTTAATATAAGCCCTCCCCCCCGAAAATGAGCTGTGGCAGGCAAAAAAGAAAAACAAAATGATATTCACCTGCCTCTGCTGTCCATGTCCTCTGGAGCTTCCCACTGCCACCGCCACCGTGTACGTAGCCGCCGGGCGCCATAGATGTACGATAATAAGCCATCAGCCAATCAGGTGGGTGCTGGTGTCTGATTGGCCGCGGCATTACCGTACATCTCCTGTACGGAGTGTGAGGCACCGCCGGCATGATCCTCATGGCCGGGGCGCATCACATGCAGGATCAGGGTATGATCCTGTTTACACTGGCCGGTTTGACTGTGATAATGCTGTGTGAACCAACTTTGAACACAAGGTTTCATGTTACTAATGAGTGGCTCATAAAATCGAGGAAGCCCTAAGGAAAAGGGATGTAAGGGCTGAGTGCTGACAACCTGGAACACAGGGAGTTAACCTGAGCTGTGTGAAAGGCTGATTACCAGCAGATAAGGGGGTGTGTCCATGTAGGAGTGGCTGGCACGATAAGAGGCAGCCAGCTGAGTGATTGAGAGATTCATTCAGATTCAGACGGAAGCTGAGACCAGCCAAGTGCAGAGCAGTCCAGAGGCTGTGTGAATGAAGGGAGCATGCTAGCTCCAGGCCGGTGCCAAGGTCCGCGGTTGTGATAGCATCTGGTGGGGAAGCCGTGGCTGAACCCGATGGAGACTGGTCCGGGCGTGGGGTGAACCACGTCCGGGAAAGGAGCCCTTGGGGGACGCTTGGTGGACCCGTTATCCAGGTAGCGAGACCCGGATCCGTGGCCGGTAAGACAGCGGTTCCCGTGTAACGGAGTGAGCTGTGTGTGAGTAATGCCAGGCGGGCATAACCGCTATTGGGTCCGACTAGGCAGTCGGCAAAGAACCCGTTGATGTATGTAGGGGCTTAGGCAATTGCCCTGAATGTAAGATGATGACCTATGTAAGAACATTGTATAATAATGTGGGGAGAAAGTGACCCAGCCAGTATGGATGATGTTGGAGGCGTTCCGTCCCTGTGGGACGAGAGGGAGGCTTGCCCTGCTGCTCGCAGAGGGTACCCGTCCCTCAACCACGGCCTCTAATGGTGTGGGTGTGCCTGTGGTGCCAGACACAGGGGTAATAGGGCTCCTAGTAGGTAACGGATGAGGATCCCGTGTACTATGGTTTGCCAGTCCCTGTAATGGAGGAGCCACAGTCCATGGATGATGGGCTGTGAGCGTGTGGAAGAAATGTATGTGATCCATGGACGTTTGAATGATGGATCACACATGGTATGTAAGGCCCGGTCAGGCAGGAATCCTAACTACGGGGTAAGGTTAGGTCATCAAGCTGGGTGACTAAAGCCAGGCGGCAGGTACCGCCATTGGGACCCACAGGGCCCGTTGAGGCGTATGTAACGAAGGTCAGAAGCAGGGGTTAAAAAGGGCTCCTAGAGTGGGGACACCATGGTTGAACCAGGTGGACTCTGACCGGGATGTAGGCGGAGATACGTCCAGGAAGGAGCCCCTTGGGGATACATGACATACCCGGTACTCAGGTTGCTCAATCCCTGTTATGAACCCGAAGGGGTCATCGTCGAAATATAACACATGTATTTATTATAAATGTACTGTAAGATGTGTAAGTAGGCCGGAGGCCGCAGCTACCCCGGGAGCAGGTGTTAGAGCTCCAATGGGGACAGAGAGATGGTTACAGGTCCCGGGTTATTGTGAATGTATATGTGCAATGTTCTATGTAATGTATGATGTATTTATGTAAAGTGTTTAGAATCAATGTGATATGTGTCCAACATACTACCCGGGTTATGTTATTATTATATGTGAAAAATAAACGGGTACACATTGGTTAAACTTATAAACACGTGTTTTGTCGTTATGCAAGCGGGTTCCCCGGTTGCTACCTCACAGGAGGTAACTGTGCCGCTCAGTGTGGATGTACGGTAATGCCAGGGCCAATCAGACGCCAGCAGCCGCTTGATTGGCTGATGGCTTATTATCATACCCGGCTACGTATAGCGGCGATGGCGGTGGCAGCGGTAAGCTCCGGCAGGGTCCGGTGACACCGCAGTGGCACTGTGTATATGTGTGTCTGACTGTGTGTATGTCTGACTGTGTGTGTGTCTGACTGTGTGTGTGTCTTACTGTGTGTGTGTGTCTGTGTCTGACTGTGTCTGTGTCTTACTGTGTGTGTGTCTGTGTCTGACTGTGTCTGTGTCTTACTTCGTGTGTCTGTGTCTTACTGTGTGTGTCTGACTGTGTGTGTGTGTCTTACTTTGTGTGTGTCTGTGTCTAACTGTGTGTGTCTGTGTCTTACTGTGTGTGTGTCTGACTGTGTGTGTGTGACTGTGTGTCTGTGTCAGACTGTGTGTGTATGTCTGACTGTGTGTGTGTGTGGCTGCAGAGGAATCTTGGGGGTTGATGGGGGCTGTACTCCCCCACCACCACTGGCACGACCCTCTCTCCATGTCACCTACCCCCCACCCCTTGACATTGGCACGTCCCCATCTCGGTCTCTCTTAAACCCCCCATCTGGAGCTGGTATGCCCCCCACTGTGTCACTCACCCTTCC
Organism: Allobates femoralis; assembly: GCA_033576535.1. Taxonomy (NCBI): domain Eukaryota; kingdom Metazoa; phylum Chordata; class Amphibia; order Anura; family Aromobatidae; genus Allobates; species Allobates femoralis. The sequence continues at coordinate 177,180,961 of JARQOC010000007.1, forward strand.
CACCAACCCCAGCGCTGGCACATTACCCTCTCTGTATTTATAGTACATGGAGGACTATGGGGGGATGCATTACACTATATGGAGAACTATGGGGTGCATTATATTATCTAGAGGACTATGGCGTGCATTATACTATATGGAGAACTATGGGGAGTGCATTATAATATATGAAGGACTACGGGGGTGCATTAAAATATATTGGAGACTACGGGTTGCATTATACTATATGGAGCACTATGATAATGCATTATAATTTCTGGAGACAATTATACTATATCGAAGCTATTATAATACTTAGAGGGCTCTGTGGAAGCATGATAATACTTGAAGGGGTATGAGGGAGCCTCTATACCTTATGCAGGGCTATTTTAGGGCTGTGTGGGGGTCATAATACTGTGTGAAGAAATGTAGGGGCCATTATTCTATATGTTGGTCCATTATACTGTATAGAGGCCTGTGTGGGGGTCATAGTGGGGATCATACCTTAGAAGAGGGTAGTCTTATACGGCGAGTATATTCCAAATTCTATATTTTAACTGGAAAAGTTGGGGGTCATCTTATACGCCCAGTCGTCTTATACGCCGGAAAATACGGTATCAAAATATAAAATGAAAGAAACTGATCAGTAAATGGCATAACAAGAAAAAAAATCAAAATGCCAGAATTGCAGTTTTAATAGTGCAAAAAAATGTAATAAGTGGCAATCAAAACATTGTATGGACCCCAAGATATCAATATACCCCCAAACTATCAGTATAAATGTCGCCTCAGGGTGTAGAATACAAGGCCTCACACAGCCTCATCCACCAAAAATGTAAAGCATTACGGCTTTGTGAAAATGGCGACACAAGAAACATTATATTTTTTTTTTTTTATTTATTTATTATAAATTTATGATTCTTTTTTCAATGCTTACAGTATTTTTTGGACTATGTGCCCACAGGAAGATTTTGCTGCGTTTTTCCTGCGGTTTCTGCATGCAGAAAACCATTGGTTTTATGGTAATGTATGCTAATTTGTTCCTGCAGTTTTGATTCCCAGCAAAACCAATGTGCTTCACAGAGACGCTGTGCACACACATTGGTTTTATCAAGTGTCAAGAACTGTCAAATACCTGCGTTTTTGGTGCGGATGGGAAAGAATTGACATGTTTTATTTTTCCTGCGTTTTTGGTGCAATCAATGGAAAAAACGCAGGAAAAACGCAGCATCAAAAACGCAGTAAAAACGCACAAAAAACGAACATAAAACGCGCAAAAAACGTGCAAAAAACGCAGACAAGATCTTAGCACTTCTCCTGTCAAGGACTCTAGGATCCTCAGGTTTTCCTGCATTCAGGACTGCTTAAAAAACATCCTGTGGGCACATACCGTAAGACGTGCCTAAGTTTTAGAGTGAGAGAAAAAGAGAGAAAAAATAATGTGGTGAACACACTGTTATGGGGGGGATCTGCTGCTGACACTGTTTTGTGGGTAATGTCCCCAATTCTGAAATAATGTCCTCCATCCTTGGCCCCTTCCAGGTATATATGCCCCCATCCTGGTGTATATATCCTGCATCCTGGTATATATATTCCCCATTCTCATCCCATTCTGGTATATATAGTGAAGGAAAAAATTACTTGATCCCTTCCTGTCTTTAATGCAGGTAAGAGTTGATTAGGAGCATCTAACTGGTCTGTAAGAGCCAGAACTCCTAATGGTTGGTAGGGGATCAAATACTTATTTATTTCTTCAAAATGTGGATACATTTATCTAATTTAGATTATTCTATCTCTTACTTTTAAATTAACCTCCCCTTAAAATTATAGACAGTTCATGTCTTTGTCAGTAAGCAAACTTACAAAATCAGCAAGGGATCCAATACTTATTTCCTTCACTGTATCTGTGTATGTGCATATCTGTTTGTACATGGGGTCCACTGAGACTCTTTTGCCTGTGCCTGGGGCCCACCAAAACCTGCAGTCCGCCCTGTATCTGTATACAGTTGAGATCAGAAGTTTCCATACTCTATATAAAGACAGATATGCAGGTTTTCTCACTATCTATCATCAAATCTGAATAAACCTTTCCTGTTTTAGGACGATTTGGAATGACCATAATTTTTTAATATTTACCAAATGCCAGAAAAATGAGAGAGAATGTTTTAAGGCATTTTTATTACTTTCTGCAAAGTCCAAATTTACATACATTTCATTAGTATTTGTTGCCATTACAATGTATAATGTTTTGGATATTTCCACAAGCTTCTCACAATAGTTGGTAGGAATTTGGGCTCATTCCTCCGGACACAACTGGTGTAAGTGAGCCATGTTTGTAGGTCACCTTGCTCGCACCTGCCTTTTCAACTTTGCGCAAAACGTTCAATAGGATTGAGATCAGAGAGATTACCGTATATACTCGTGTATAAGCCGACCCGTGTATAAGCCGACCCCCCTACTTTTGCCCCCAAAACCTGGGAAAATCTATTGACTCGTGTATAAGCCGAGGGTGGACCCTAGCACAAGTATACAGCCCCCAGCAGTGTGGTATACACCAGTCCCAGAGGTAGATACAGCAGCCCCAGTGGTAGTATACACACAGCCCCAGTAGTATATACAGCCCCAGTGGTAGTATATACAGCCCCAGTGGTAGTATACAGGGCCCCAGAGGTATATAGCAGCCCCAGTGGTAGTATACAGTGCCCCAGAGGTATATAGCAGCCCCAGTGGTAGTATACAGGGCCCCAGAGGTATATAGCAGCCCCAGTGGTAGTATACAGTGCCCCAGAGGTATATAGCAGCCCCAGTGGTAGTATACAGGGCCCCAGAGGTATATAGCAGCCCCAGTGGTAGTATACAGTGCCCCAGAGGTATATAGCAGCCCCAGTGGTA